>RJWJ010003623.1:23570-84208 GCA_004363605.1 Indri indri
TGCTAAAAGAGTTTTATATATAATACTTTTGGAACCTAACAAAAAATGTAAACAGTTTATAATTTCATGACCATGAATACAATGAACTATTCTTTGTTCTGAATTGCTCTAGTCCAGTATAGAATGTTTATAATCAGATTGATCTGCATGAAAATTCAAAGCCAATTATGTATATATACAGAAGAGAGCTGATTTTCCATAATGGCTCTATGGTTTAAAACCATCAAAAAAAAAAAAAAAAGAGAGAGTATTGCAAAACACACTACTCCATAAATACTACAGTCCATCAATTAAGCAACACATGAAGCATGTAATGATGATAATTCCTGGGTATGTCAACCAAGAAATAGGCAAGCTGGTTGTTAAGTCACTACATCATAAGAATAATAATCATGTGAGTGCTTGGCTAGGTCATTCTCTCTCCCAGTTCAAACACTGAGGGAAAACAAAATGGAGTTATTGAGCTGGCTCTTTTCTTGAAAGCCAGATGTCAATGTCTTAGCATATCTGTGCTATAAAAACCACAAAATACCCGATTTGTGACTTTAGAGAACTCCAAGTTACTGAAGGTTAGAACTAAGTGCTAAGAGGAACTTTTAAATGTCCTGTAGTCCATTCCTTTCATTTTGATGATGTGAATGCTGGGGTCTAGAGAGACAGAGTAACACATTTAACATCACCAATCCAGCAATAGCAAACATATAGAAAGGACTTTGCCCTACTCTGTCAACTCCTAGCCCAGAGCTTTCCTCTCTGCCATGTCGCTTGGAAACCAAACACTATTTTCCAAAACTGAACCCAGGAGTAACAAGCATGAAATGTGAACCTTCCAATTAGGATTCAAAACTATAGAATATCCCTTTGATGATTCAAATCTAGTAGCAATTAAAAAAATGAAGTGCTATTAGAGATGCTTAAAGTATATTCTTTTTACCCCCTGGGCTATGTGGAAAAAAGACTTGCTATTCATGTATCAAGCTACCAAACCACCTTCATACATTACTTTCTACTCAGAGTAATCTTGAATTAATCTCAGCCATTCAGAATACTCCTTAAAAGGAAAGGATTATATGTAAGGGAAAAATAGAAAGATACAGCTTTGTAGTAAAATTTTCTCTAGACCAAATGTGCTGACTTTATTTGACTTTTCTTTCTTTTTATAAATTTTGTACATTCATATTCCTATTATGAAAATCTGTATTACACTGTAACTATTGCTTAAAAATATATCATGTGACCATAAAATATAAACTGAGTCTTATAAATACTCTTAAGAGAATTCAGACATACAAAAAATTGCTATTAGGTTAAGTGGCCACCTTAAGAGATCACAAACTCAATGCTGAAACACTTCCATGCACTTTTTGTTTCTCATGTATTATTTGCTTTTTGGAAATTGCTTTCAGAGTGATGAGCTTACACAATCAAATTTAATCTTATTATTATAGCTATGCCCCATGTTTCAACAAAAGCCTTATCACTTTTATCATCCATATTTTTTCTTTAGACTCAACTCCTAATTATTTGTTTCTATTAAAAATAATGAGAGCTGGGTGTGGTGGCACACATCTGTAGTTCCAGCTACTCGGGAGGCCGAGGCAGAAGCATCGCTTGAGCCCAGGAGTTTGAGGTTGCTGTGAGCTAGGCTGATGCTACAGCACTCTAGCCCAAGCAACAGAGCGAGACTCTGTCTCAAAAAAATAAAATAAAAATAAAATAAAATGAAATTTGTCTTAAAAAGGAAATAATCTGTTACCAATGAAGATCACTTGCAAAAAAAATGTTAATCAGTCTCTGATAGACTATATAAAATATTTCAAAGAAAAAAATTTAATGGTTTAAATTAATACACAATAATTGTACATATTTATGGGGTACATGTGATTTTTGATACATGCATACAATGTATAATGATTGAATCAGGGCAATTAGGATGTTAGTCACCTCAAACTTTTATCATTTCTTTGTGCTATTTCAAAGAAAATTTGATTCACTATGGCAAGAACATTGGAATAAGTACATGGCTTTTCAATCTTTACAGACAGGAAAGAGACCTCTTTCATCAGTATGAACACATCTGGCACACTTCTTACACATTGGTCTTTTGACTTGAATAATCCCCATCACCTAGCTTATGCTTCCACAAGTATATTTCTAAACATTTCCAATAGGGTAGTTTGATGCCAAAGCTGAAAGAAGTCCTGCTATATGTACGCTCGGGGGGCAGAGAACCTGTGGCCTTGGGGGCCACATGTGGCCTTCTGGATCATTGAGCATGGCCTTTTGACTGAATCCAAATTTTACAGAAAAAATCCTTTTAATAATTTTCACCTGCTCCATGCAACCACAATGCCAACAAATCCCAATTTATTAATGACTGAAATACAAAAATTCAAACATGTACTACGTGTATGCACAGATTGGGGGGTTATCTCTGGTTTAATTATTGTCAGTTTCTTTAACCTGCTCCAAGGCAGCCATTCCAGGTGACCTGCTCTGGAGCCCTTTTGGGTATTTGGAGAGGGGAGAAGGCCCTTCATTGCCCCTTTGGACACTGAGCTAGAGTCTCCTTCCCTCTCCCAAATAACCTGACTCAGCATAGGCTGCAGACATCATGACCCCCTTGATGAATAGGGGATTGAGATTAATATGAGATTAATTCAAGATTACTCTGAGTAGAAAGTAATGTATGAAGGTGGTTTGGTAGCTTGATACATGAATATGCCATTTCCATATGGAGCTAGGGCTGCTGTCTGAACAGCAGAGGAAAAGCTGTGAGCATCACATGAGAAAGAATAGTTCCCTCTTTTCCTTAGAACTACACTCTTAAAAACCAGGAAAAAGAAGAGGGACCCAGGGAAGCAGACCCATATGCCAAGTTGGTAGACAAAAGAATGTAGGAGAGGTCATCCAGCGGTGTCCTGGAGTCATTCTGGCTGGGTTTGAATTCTGGCTCTAAGCCTATGTTGCAAACTTAAACAAGATCCATAAATTCTCTGTGCCTCAGTTTTCTCATCCATAAAGTGGGAATCATAGTCCCTGCATTATAGTTATTATGGTATGTCTTAGAGTTATTAGAACAGTGCCTGGCACATGGTGAACACTCAATCATTGCAAATGACTATCACTTATTGAGAGGTCACTGTGTTTACAAGTGCCCACTTAATGTAGCACCCACTTCCCCTAGAATTTTTCCTGTGAATTTCTGCTTTCAAAATGAAATTGAATCTCAACTAGCTCTTTAAGGATGGTGTTTTCTTTCTTGGTTAGTACAATCATTAGTTGATAATACACATAAGTAAATAATTTTGATTTTTTATAATGGTAAATTTTATGTTCTTAGATACACATGCAAATTTCTTGAATATAAAAAAGTAAAAGTTCAACAATCATAAAAATGAATGTACAGCCCTCACTCATTCCCACTACACTGCATTCTATTCATTCTTCAGCATCAGCCGAGATAACTTACAGTCTATGAGAAAAGACAGGACAGAAAGCAGAAGTCATGACAACCTGTTCTGCCCAACTTCTAAGCCTGGTTACTGAGCTAAATATATCCATGCTCTATGGCAGTGAGGAGGAGTGTACACCCTGCCTCGGGAGCAGACTCATGACAGCAATTGTGAAGTGCTGATGGCCTTACTGGAGCTCAAGACCCGTGCAAGGTACTTCCAGAGCAGTCACGAAAGGATGGAAGGGCTGTCTAAGGAATGTGGCTTGGGTTGAGTTGCTCCATCCTTCTGTAAATGAAAGGGCAGTGGTTTTATTCTGACCCTCTTCATGGCTTTCTTCAAGCTGTCTCAGCTCAGGAACCTGAATCTAATTTGAGATATTTTTTATTTGCACCACAAACCACCACGGGGACGACAGGAATTCATGCCCAAGAACTAATGCTAAATTGCAGTGATCTCCAAATTATCTACTCTGCTGGAAAGCCCACTTGAAACCAGATTTCTAAAGGAAGTAGAATTTTGGAAAGGTCCTACAACCCTTTTTTGCATCACCAGGAAAACAACTTGTCTGTAATCCATTAATAAAGAAAATGTTTCATGGGTTAATCTCCCTTAGGCAAGTACCATTACTGGTATTTCAACTCCATAAGCAAATTCGAGTGCAACAAATAAGTCAAAATAATGATAGCAATAATATTATAGCAACCACACACTATTGCATTATCAATGTCTTTCTTTCATGCAATACTTTTAAAGTGCTTTCTTATATACAAGATCTTTCCCTTCTCATCCCTGTCCCTACTTCCCAGCAACTCTGATAAGAAATCACTCTCAATAACTCTGGGAAATGTCCAGTGGGATTATTTTAAAGGACATAATTGCAGCTACTGAGAAAGAGACTCGATGTAATTGAAACTAAATTAGGGTAAAATTGTTTTCAGAAGATTGATAATTGTACCTTGGGCTTTAAAATAACCAAACTTACAGCAGTAGCCTCACCCAGACAGAGGGCGGGTGCATTCCCGTACATCTGCTGCAGTGTTTTAGTGTATCTTGGAGTATGGCCAATCATTTTTTTTTCCCTCCCACACTGGCATGCAATTGTATTTATCTAAGACAGTTTATTATCTGCACATGACAGCACTTACAAGTGCTGCAAATTTCTGTTGAGAAACCTAACCTGTGTGCCATTGTTGAAAACGCTGCCTCCTCCCCCTTCAGAGTGTTTTCTTGACTGCTTTCTCACCTAAACTGCTTTAACCCTTCATTGCCTTCTTTTAATGCAACCCAAACTATACTGCTGGTGTTCGCTAATAGCCATATTTCCCTCTTCTTCCCAGGCACAGCTATAATACATTCTTCAGCCTCCCTTGTGGTTGGGTGATGCCTATAACTGAAATCTTACCAACACAATGTGGGCGAAGGTGATGGGTACCATTTCCATTCCTGGGCCATAAGAACCTTCCACCTATGAACATTTCTCTTTCCCTAGCTGGATTTAGAGTAGGTTATGGAGACGTTAGATGGAAGGACCTGGGTCCCTGAATGACTGTGTAGAGCAAATTCTATCATTCCACCTTGTCACTCCACATTGAACTATGACATGAACAAGAGATAAATCTCTGTGGTGTTAAGACACTGAGGTGTGGGGTTTTTGTCTTTTACCGTCACTAGCATTATTTACTTTATCAAATACAGTTACTTTCTCACTTGCTTCTGTCTCTTCATTTCTGCAGTTATCTTATATTTTATTCTTTTTCTTCCTTTCATTTTTTTTCTGTGAAGAATTATTGTGTGCCTAACATATGTGCTAGAAACAGAGCATAATGCACTGTAACTATGATCAAAGTAGCCCAAATGAGCAACCAACCACCTTACAATTTGAAAAGCACCATAATTTAGGTCTGCTAATTATTTAGGAGAGATGTCAATAAACCACAATCTGTCCTGTATATATAAATTAAGTGTTATGGGAACATAGCCATGCAAATTCATTTACAGCTTATATATGGCAGCTTTCACACTGCACTGGCTCACAAAGCCTAAAATATTTACTATCTGGCCCTTTACAGAAAAAGTTTGTTGACTCCTGTTCTAAAAGGTTTTGGAAAGGATTCCCATAGGAGATGACACATGAGGTGAGGTTTGGTGGAGTTCACTATGGTGGAAAAAGGAGGAGGCCTTCTGGGGAGGGAGAATGATAGTCAAGCAAAAAGTACGTAATTTTCCAGGTTACTCCGGCAGTACTAAGACAACAGAGAGGACAATGATTCTCTCTCTCAGATCACCAAGGATTACTGAGAATGAGCAACAGGAAGAACCAGGAGGAAAAGTTTTAAAACAAGCAAACCTGTTAACCTCGGGCATTTAATTCTGTCTGAGTGCCACATTTTAATGAATAATATTATATCAACACTAAATAGCATCATGTTCAGCTATAGATAAATAAGCTGTAGAACTCCATCCATCATTTCATAGCATAGACCCATAAGATTTCTTGGAGAAGGATGCATAGGAAAGTGTGGCTCTGGGATGGGCTTCACTCATCACTTCTGTAAAAATCCCTCTGAAAAATTAAGAAAGTTGTATCTTACAAAAAAGAAAAAGACGAAGACCCCAATAGCAAAAATGGAAAACAATTTGCTTATGTGCTCTTTATCTTAGACTGCTTGGGCTGCCATAAAAAAAATACCTTAGACTGGGTGGCTTAAACAACACACATTTATTTTCTCACAGTTCTGGAGGCTGGAAGGAAGTCTGAGATCAGGGTCCCAGCATGGTCAGTTTCAGGTGAGGGCTCTCTTCCCAGCTTGCAGATGGGCACCCTCTCACTGTATCCTCACATAGCAGGGAGAGGGAGCCCTGGTGTCTCTTCCTCTTCTTATAAGGGCACTAATCCCCTCATAAGCCCCCTCATGACTTCATCCCAAAGACCCCACCAACAAACACCATAACACTGGGGGGTAGGGCTTCAACATAAGGATTTGAGGGCAAACAATTCAATCCAAAGTATTCCTCAAAGAAAACATACAAACTTTCTAACAACCTAAAAATATTTATTCATCATGTATTCATTCACCGTATTTTTTGAGTATCTATTATGCAACAGGCACTCTTCGCAGTTTGGGGATGCAATAGTGGCCAAAACACACAAGGTTTCTTCTCTTACAGGGTTTACTTTGTAGTGGTGGGAGACAGACAGTTAACACACAAATAACCAAGCAGGATAGTTTCGGATTTTTTAAGTAGCATAAAGAAAGAGACTGGGCTTCTCTAGAATGGAAACTGAGGGAAGACCTCATGAGGAGGTGGCATATGAAGTCACACTGGAATCATAGAGGGGAGCTGGCTATGCAAAGATTTTGGGATAGAGCATTCTAAGCAGAGGAAAGAGCAAGAGTAAACTTTTCAAAGCAGGAAAGGGTCTGGCCCATTTGAGCAAGTGAACAAGGTCCATGTGGCTGCTGTGGCATTAAGAGGTCAGGGAAGAATGGAGAATGAGGATGTCAGAGAGGTAGCGAGGGAAAAATCCGTTCACAGAGACACTTGTGGACATTAATTTGATGCTCAGCCTTGCTGTTCATAAAAAGAAGTATTCAAAGAATAATCTTTGTAACTATAAAACTTACCAATTTTTCTAAAAATTTGGTGTGGTTCAAGGAAAAGGCATCGCTTCCAGTGTTGGTCAAGGTGTATATTGGTGTAAATCTTCCAGAAGATATGTTGATCATACCTTTATCAAGACTTTGGAATTGACCCAGCAATTCCTATCCAAAGAAATCATTCTAAGGAAATTATAAGTGACTCTCTTCATTCAAGGATGATCTTTGTAGTGTTATCTATTAAAGGTTTTGTGATGATATTTTTAAAAACCAAAAACAAACTTTCTGAAGAGCAGACCCTTGTCATCACTTTGAAGGCTTGCAACCTACTGAAAATAGTTCCATATGGACTAAGAAAATATAGCAAAAGTTGAAGATTTAACACTGCTATAGACTGTATGTGTCACCCCAAAATTCATATTTTAAAATCCTAATCCTCAATGTGATGGTATTAGGAGGTGGGGCCTTTGGTAAATGATTAAGTATGAGGACAGAGTCTTCATTAATGGAATTAGCACCCTCATCAAAAAGACTCAGCAGAACTCCCTCACCCCTTCTGCCACATGAGAACACAGCAAGAAGGTGTCATCTCTGAACCAGGAAGTGGGCCCTTACCAGACACCGAATCTTGCTGGTGCCTTGATTTTGAACTTCCCAACTTCCAGAACAGTGAGAACGAAATTTCTGTTGTTTGTAAGACACACAGTGTGTGGTATTCTGTTATAGCAGCCTGAACAAATAAGAGAAACATTATAACATGATGCTGTCAATTGAGATTTGACAATAGGTGTCAATAAACTGTAATAGATTTCTACTTTGGGGGAAGATATACAAAGACACAAAAGACCTTTATGACTATGGTAACAATAAGAAAAACCTGGACAACATAAAAATCATACTTTTCTGTGAGGCTAGCAAGTAGTAGCAGATGCAAGGAAGCCTTGATGAATTGAATTGCAGAGATAAGCAATCAATCCCCTTTTAGATGAGGAAACAGTATGTAAGTTCCCACACTTGGGGGTGGGCACCTGGTCTGGATCTGGATGGAAGAAGAAGCCAATTTGTTAAAGCTTGGGAGGCTTTGAGTGAAGGAGGAGAAATCAACCAACCCTTATTGGATAATGAATGCTGGTGGGGTAAACTAGAATCTGATAGAACCCCAGATGAAAAGTAAATCGCTCAGCCTGACAATGCTCTCCTCTGCCCCAACCTCCAAATTATAGTGAGAGGGAGACAGTAGAGGAGAGGCTGGAAAAAAAGAACATCATCACATAGTCTCCCATATTCTCATGATGCTTGGATGATAGGGCTGTACCAGATTTGGATTCTGAGGTAAAACTACAGCCTCATCTCCTCCCAGTTCAAATCTTGACATGGTCAAAAAGTTTGTAAAGGAGGTTGTGAGTGTCATTAATCACAAATGAATTCAATCTAATTAAAGCTACAATTCAGTACCAGCTTAACCCCCTTCTAGGAGACAGCTAGAATGACTAGTTCCTCACCCTAACCAAATGACAGAAGTTATGGTCTCTGGAAAATAAACAAGCAAACAACAAACAATGTACTCTAGTCTCTACTGTCCTTTTATACACAAGATACAGAATAAAAAAATTATGAGACATGCAAAGAAAAAGAAAAATGTAACTTTACTTAAGAGAAAATACGGTCTATAGAATCAAACCAACAGATGATCTGGCTGCTGGAACTAGCGAAGGTTTTAAAACAGCTATTATAAATATATTAAATAATTTACAGGGAAAAATGGACATGATAGACGAAGAGATAGGGTTTTTATTTTAGGAAAGAAATAGAAACACTAAAAATGAGCAAAATGGAAAATTATAGGACTAAAAACACAAAATCAAGTATTAAAGAGGCTTAATAGTAATAGGTTAGTCATAAGCATGTACTTTTCAGGTCTCCTGCTGTGGGGAGCAAAACTGAGTGATAGCCCAGATGCTGTTTCTCTGGATCTCTCATAGAAGCCACACCAAGACCAAGCTTCTATAGGCCACTCCAGCCAATGGTTGAGCAAGACAGGGGTATTAATGCACACCCATTCCTATGGAGCTGTTTGACTTCTCCAATGGGTGACTTTGGATTGAGTAATTCCCATCAATCTGGTAAAATTGTTTTTATGCCTGTGCAATAGTCCTAGACTTTTCCAACATAGTCCTCCATCCTTCTCCATCTCCTTCACAGGTATCAAACTTTAATCGTGTTCTTTATACTTTCTCCTGCTCCTTCATCTTTTATCCTTCACAGACATTTTCACCAATATATCTTTTGGAAGTCCAATTTGATCTTTGCATACGTTTCTCAGTAAATCCAAACTAGTATAAGAAGATTATAGACTTTAACAGAAAGCATCAATGGACTTGAAAATAGATTAGTAGAGATCAGTAGAGAGTCTAAATCTCATAGAGGAAAGAGATTGAAAGGAAAAATAAGAACAGAAAGGGCATCAATGTTCCGAGGGATTAAATGGTCTAATGCAATTGAAGTCTCAGAAGGAAAGGAAAGAGAGAGAAAATATTTGAAGAGCCAATGGCTGAGAAACTTTCAAATTTGATTAGAAATATCCACCCCAGGAGCCAAGAAATGCAAAAAATATCAAACAGAATGAACACAAACAACTCTGAGGTATATTGTGGTAAATTTGCTGAAAACACAGTATAAAGATAAAATCTTACATGCAAAAAGTGAAGAGGATATATCACATAGAGGGAAACAGTGATGAGAGTGTTCACTGACTTTTCACAGGGCAAAATAGGCCATAGGGCAATGAAACAACATATTTGAGATACCAAAGAAAGGGAATTGTCAACCTACAGTTTTATACCCAGCAAAAGTGTCCTTTAATTGTGGGGATGAGATAGATATGTTTTCAGATTGTTAAAGCTGAGAGAGTTTATTGCCAGAAGACCCACACCTCAGAGGATGCTGAAAGAGGTTTTTTAGATTGAGCAA
Organism: Indri indri; assembly: GCA_004363605.1. Classification (NCBI taxonomy): domain Eukaryota; kingdom Metazoa; phylum Chordata; class Mammalia; order Primates; family Indriidae; genus Indri; species Indri indri. The sequence goes on from RJWJ010003623.1 coordinate 33,598, forward strand.
AGATGGTGCAAGATAAAGGATCAGACCTACAAGAAACACTAAAGAGCACCAGAGATGGTAAATATGAAAGATTTAAAAATTTTTACCTCAGCTTATTTGGTGTCACGTTAACTGTTTAAAGCAATACTGATGGCAATATTTTGTAGGGTTTGCAAAACATATAGAAATAAAATATATGAGGATCATGGCACTCAAGACTGAAGGGGATGGATGGAAGCATATTGTTGTAGGATTATTGCCTTATATGTGAGATAGTGTCATGTTATTTCAGGCTACACAATGAGATATATATTATGATCCTATAGCAACCACTAGAAAATTAAAACAAAGGGATAAAACTAAAAACACAAAAGTAATAAACTGTAATGACTATAAGCTTTTTTACCATGATCCACAATAAGAAATATTTTGTATTGCTATCCAGTACACAAGTGTTCAACAACTTTCTCAGACACATAAACATATACATGAAAGAAAAAATTATTCAAACAGAACTTACAATTACTAAGTACAATGAATATTTTTTATTCTATTTCATTTTTTAACTTCAGTTATGATTTAATCATAATCAAATCAATTTTACTTCTGCAGTGGATCACAGCTTGCAATTGGCAAAACACTTTTCTATAGCATCTACTATGTGTCAGGTCATTTACTTCTTAATTTTTTAAAAAATTTACCTTTGTTACTTAATTGATTTTCACCAAAAAATTACATACGTAGGTAAGTTATTCCTATTTTAGAAATGAGAAAACAGACTTGGTGAAATTAACTGTTCTTAAGACTATAAGGCTAGTAAGTAGAAAAGGGAGGATTTCAGTGTAGATATAAATATAACAAATACACAAGCTCTTAAGCATTGTACCACACTATCTCACCCATGGCCACTAAATTTGGGGACCTGGGTATCACAAACGGGTGCTTATAACTATACACATTTTTCTTGGGATAAAAGATGAGTTTTCATCTGTAACCTGGGGGAAAAAAGCTAAAGAATCACAATGCAACACTGTTCTGCCTTAATTTACTGCCCTAGTTTGTGTTTTCATGCCATACAACTAAGATCTGTTCACATTATCTGAGCAGACATGTTAAAAAGCTCCAGTCACTCGACCATGACAGAACTCCATCCTTCAAGACTTCATATCCCATACTTTCCTTTTTACACGCTATGGGTGGGTGTCAACAGACATCTACAAAACATATGAATAAGAAACATTAATCCACCAAGGATATTTTTCAGTTCTAAGATTCTATAAACCTATAATTGTAATCAAGGGGCCAGCCACCTGCTATTCTGCAAGTAAGCCACAAGATAGGCAGTTGTCTAAATTGCTCACAAAGATATCCAAAGACAGGGGATCCTTTGTTTCTTTGTTAGTCTTCCCTGAAATTTTGCAAGACCTGATGTTAATTAGTCTCTTAGTGAAACCATGTTCCTCTTAGTTTATTGTCTATCAGAGTGATAGAATAATCTAGCTTTCCTCAGGGTAATCATTTTTTTTCATATACTTGTATGCTTGAAGATAACTATTTATTCACCATTTAGCTTTTTGCCCTCTAGACTAAATAAATATAATCTCCTTAATCTTCCCCCTCCAGTTTGGCATTCCCTGTAATCATTTTAGTAGTGCTCTTTAAGAAACCCTCTCTAGTTTCTCCACATGCATTTTAAAGGGCAGAGCCCCACATTGATCACATTACTCTAATAAGGGTCTGACCAATGCCAAGCATGCCTGGGGGATCTGCAGCTCTTGCCTGCTGTGCTCTTTCTAACAGAGGGCTGAGTAAGGTTGAGCATCCCTGATCTGAAAATCTGAAATCTGATATCCAAAAAACTTTTTAAGTGCTGACATGATGCCACAAGTAGAAAATTTCACACCTAACCTCATGTGATGGGTCACAGTCAAAACTTTGTTCCATGGACAAAATTATTTAAAATGTCGTATAAAATTACCTTCGAGCTACATGTATAAGGTGTATATGCAACATGAATAAATCTTGTGTTTAGACTTGGATCAATAAATTTAGGAAAATATACATAACCTAACGAGTCGTTGGGGAAATGCCAATTAAAATATTGACGAGATTCCATTTTTCACCCATCAAATTGGCAAAAAATAAAGTTATGTTCAACTTCAGTGAAGAGATGAGGAACTGAATGCATGGCCAATGGGATTGTAAATTGCCATCCTCTTTTGGGAAATTAATAGCAACTTATGTTAAAACATAAAACACATATGAGGAAGCAATATCAATATCATATTTGAGAGAAACAAAAGCATCAAAATTGATTTGTGTATGTGTAAGTATGTGTGTATATATGTTTATTTATAATACATGCATGTGAATCTTTATTGTAACATTCTTTATTGTAACATTATTAATCACAAAAATAGGCTGATTGTCCCAAATTAGGGAAATATTAATAACTGAATTAGCTACAAGACATTTATACTACAGATTATGCTACTATAAATAAAATTGGTAGGCTCCACATTATTTTATTTGGAGACATAGCCAGATGAAATATTAAGTAGAAAAAAAAAAGTTTTATATTTATGTGTATAGGATGCTATTGGCATACATACAGTCTCCCCATACATGGAGCATGCATTTAAGTTTATTTGTATGAGCATGAAGAAAAATAGAAATGTAAAGAAGACCATACATCAAACGATTAACATTTGTTTTTAAGAGGAATAAAAATGGACTGGACATGCTGAGGGAAAATGATCAACTTTTCCTTTATAAATTTTAGGATGGTTTCTAAGTATGCTTTATATTAGGAATTTTTTTAAATTAAAAAACAGAAGAATAAAGCATGAAATGGTAACTCGAGAACTGTCAAGGAAGTAACAAATATCAGTGAGGACTGATTTTCATTTTTCCATATAAGTATAAAATGTAGAAACAGTGTTGAAGTAAAAGAACATACCACATCTCACTACTTAACAAAAGAATTACTTACGTGTGAGAGGTCCCAGTTCGCCCGTAAGTAGTTTTCGTCACCATAGGATTCAGACACGTCTGGGCATGTGTAGCAGCAGCTGAAGGGTCAGGCCCGCTGGGGGTTGATTTGCATGAAGGAGGGAAGGAGTCAGGAGCTTCCTAAGAAAATCTCATCTTAAACAAGCTAGAATTGGACACATGCTTTTGGCCAAACAGTATTGGGAAGAGTGAGATGATTTTGAGCACAGCACAAAAAAAGACAAAAGGTAAGCATTGTTGCTATTTAATGTTTTCCCACCCAGTCCCTAGATCTGAGTTCTAGGACTAGGGATAGTTGTATTAATTGAATTGATAGACTCCACACAAAAACATCTCTGAGATATTGAGACAAGAGAGTCGAGCGATTTGGGAACCGGTATAGGAGGTGCGGCACTAAAGTAGGTGCTGGCAGGGTGGGATTTCATAGGCATTAACAGGAAGTGCCCCTAGTGTCCGCAACAGCAGCAACCACACACTCGGTGGCGGGCATGGCGGCATCACAATGGCCTGGAAGCTTTGTCAAGCGTCTACAGCATCTGCACCTACAGCAGCGAGTGGAGAGCAGCAAGGGGGAGGTGCCTCAGCACAGCCCCTTGGAGGCAGCAGGGAGCCCCTCTATTCTGCTTTATTCACTTGACATGATAGAACACGTTTCTCCACATTCTATGGTTTTCTTAACTATCATTTTAAATGAATAAATACTATTTTATTGATATGATATAAGTAGTTTATTAACCTCTTCTCTGTTTTTTTGTTTTGTTTTTACTTTTTTCTACTGTCTTAGTCCATTTGGGCTGCTATAACAGAAAACCATGCACAGAGTGGTTTATAAACAACACAAATTTATTTTTCACTGTTCTGGATATTAGAAGTCCAAGATCAAGGTGCCAGCAGATTCAGTGTCTGGTGAGGGCTCACTTCCTGGTTCATAAACAGCACCTTCTTGCTGTGTGTGTCCTCATATGATGGAAGAGGCAAGGATCTCTCTGGGATCACTTTTGTAAGGGCGTTAATCCTACTTATGAGGGCTCTACCTTCTAAACCTAATCACCGCCCTAAGACCCCCAACTCGTAATACCATCACTTTGGGGATTAGGATTTCAACATATGAATGGGGGAAGGGGGGATAAACATTCAGATCACAGCATCTACTATTACAGAACTTCGTACATATAGCTTTGTTTTGATGTTCAATTATTTTCCTAGAATAAATTCCCAAGAGCATCCACTGACCAGTTCAAAAGATTTGACCACTGTGTATGCAGAGTGATACACTATACATAGTTCTGTTGGTTTCCCAAAGCATTGAAGCAATTTAGTGTGCCATCAGCAATATTTAAGTTATCAAGATTTTGTCACAAACCAGACAGCTGGGTTTTACCTTTAACAAATATTTACTGAGTGTCTACTGTGGCCAGCCACTCCTCTGGATACAGGACAATAACAAACAAAACAGAGAAAATCCTCTGCTGGCATAGAGCTTACAAGGAGTAGGAGGCTGATTTCCTAGATGTAAAGTCATTTTCTAAGTGTTGCTTCAGCTTCATTCTCATAGTTACTTGTTAAGGTGATCACCATTCTGTGTTTCTTTGTTATTTGTCATTGCAGTCGTGTGAACTGCTTATTCATGTCTTTTTTCCACGTATTAAATGAGTTCTTATTGTGAAGGTTCACAAGATGCTTCACTGCTTCTATTTCCCCACAAGTTCCCACGTGGCTTCCTGAGTCCTGGGATGATTGTCCTTAGGACTCACTGCCCTCCTACCACCATGCAAAAAATTTACTCACAGCTAAGAAAAATCCAGCTTCCACGGGATCCTGTCTTCCCCACTTACAGGCCTTTATTTTCCAGTGGCTCTTTGGGAGACACTGTCTCCATCTTCTTTACCCACAGAAGCAGTTTCTTCCCTTGTCACTGAGGCTGGTTTTCTGGGACAACTCTTCCAATACTTTTCATATCCAGGGCTGTATCTTCTCTTTGTACCTTCTGGAGTCAAGGACCCTCCTAGAAAGACGAAATTCCTGGGTAAGCACATCCTTCCTACCCTGGGATCATTCCCATTCCCCAGGACCCTACAAGACATGGGGCGAGGTGGGGGGAGCAGAGTCAGTCCCCTTCTCCCTGTGCCCAGGCAGGTCCCCAAGACATCAGCCCTGCTCCTTCACAGAGGCTGTCTTTCCTGTGTGCCTTGCACAGCCTGCACTGTGGGAAGAACTGGGCCACTCCATCCAGCTCTCCTGTGAGAGTTGTCGCCACAGATGATAGCCTCTGTCTGTCATGTTTTATGTGATTCCTTCCCATCTGCTGACCTAAGTTATTTTGTTCTCGTTGCTAATGTATTTACAATTCTTTATGTAGCCAAATCTGTCAGGCTTTTCCTTTGTGATTTCTTCTGTCACTTCAAAGTGAAAAAACAATAGTGATTTCTTCAGAGATCTGACAGGCAATAACATATTTTCTGCTGTTTTCTGTTATCTAATACTTTAGCCATCTAAAATTTATTTTGATCATGAGGTATTAAATTGATTTTTTAAAAAAATTCTAAGTAATGTGTATTAAATAATCTCCTTCACTGTTTTTTTTCAAGATGTCTCTTATCTATTGTACCCTTGTATACGATATGTTTATTTCTGGACTACATTATTCCATTCATCTACATACTTACTTGGGGAAGATGTAGCTCCGCTTTATTGTCCCTCCTTGCAAAATACCAGCTAATGCTTTTAGTTGAGCATGGTGGCAGTAAGTGCATGAGCTCTGCAGTAAGTCAGACAGCCTGGATTAGAACCCAGTTCAGCAATTTGTCATTGTGCAAACTTGAGCACAATGATAACCTCCCTCATTCTCAGTTTTCTTATTTGCAATGTGGGAATAATAAAGATACCTATCTGTTTTGTGAAGATTAAGTGAGATATTTGCTATATGTAGAGCATTTAGAATAATGCCTGACATACAGTAAGTGCTCAATAAATGACATCTATTTTTGCAAATAAAAATTATCATCATTGTTAAATTAAAAAATGTATTGAGACTTTTGAGATGGATTATATCCAATCTATAAATTGACCGAATGAAATAGAAGTCTTTCTGATTTATCATTATTTTCAAAAAACAATAGAACACTTACCTCTCCATTCATCTTCTCAAATATTATTCAGTAAAGTTTTACACTTTTGTTTATGTTAGATAAGACATGCAACTCTTTCATAAGAATTCCTATTGTTAAATAATTTAGAGGCTATGTAATTATTCTAACATGGAATAAAGAGCTCCTAATGATTTATATATATATATTTACTTTGCATTCAGCTGTCCGTTTTATTGACACCTGTAGTTTTTTCTTATTTTTTAGATTATTTCTTTTAGTTTTTAAAAGTATACAATCACAATATCTTAAAACGCTATTTTAATTTTGTTTTCCAATATTAATTCTTCTGAGTTCTTTTTATATTTTCTTGCATTGACCAGAACTTCCAAAGCAGCATCAAACACATATGAGAATGGTTGCCTTTGTTTTTCTTACTGACTTGAAAGGGAAAGTTTCCTACAGGAAGAAGGAGAGGAGGCTTTGGAATAAGACTTGAAGGTTGCTTGATGCCGATGGTGTCTCCTACTAGCTGGATGTCCAGAACGAATTCCACAATCTCTCCGAACCCCGGTTTCTTCACCAGGAAGATGAGCATACAAACATTTATCTCACAGAGTCACAGGAATAACTGAGATATCATCTGCAAGGGGCCTGGCACACAAGGCAGACATACATTTTACTTTTATCTAGTAATGGAGGTGAGATCTGAAGCCAGATCTACCTGACTTCAGGCCATTCTCACAGCCCTGTCCTTTGCAGTGTCTTCGGGAGGAATTGCATTTGTATCCAGGTCGTGCCCTGTGTGGAAACAAACACAGCCACAGATTTCTGGGTCTAGAAGCTGGGACAAAATAAATCTCTAGACACCAGCCCTGGACACTAAGCCACCTCTCTGTGAACACACCACCTTTGCCTCATGCACAGCGTCACATACAGATTGACAGTTTTCAAATGTCCACACTCCATCCAGTAAGTGCAAATTTCAAGGCAATGGCTACCTTGGGAAGAAGAAGCCAGGGAAGAGGAGTTAGGATGGAGGAGAAACATAGAGGGAAATGCACGTTATTGATCCTATCCTGGTACTTAGATTGGGTGGTGGTTTCACAGGTGATCAGTATATTATTATACTTTATAATGTATATGCATTTTTAGTGTCTTCTTTAGTATGTAACAAATTTAATATAAAATACAATTTTAAAATACCAAACAAGCAAAAAAAATCCTCTGGACGAATTTCAAAGTACATGATCCTTTAATTAACAATCCCTATTCTCTCTACCCTGCCTCTTTCTACGGTGACCGAAAAGGTCGCTAAGCCAGGCCAACCCCTGATTCTTTCCTCCTGATAGTCATGTCTTCTGAGCAGAAGGCCTGGGAGTTGCCAGACCCAGTTTTTGAAAATAATTTGTTCTATAAAATAAAACAAAATGCCTTTCTTTAAGGGCTACTCCCCCTTTTGTCAAAGTTTCAAGGAGCAAAGAAAGAAGGAAAGTTAAAAAGCAGCCTGTTTCACTGCTGCCAATTCATAAATACTGCACTAAAGGGCAAGGACCATGCTTTATTCCTCTTGCAAGGCCTTGCACTTAGTAGGTGGACAATTGATGCTTGTTAATCGATGTATGAATGGGTGAGTCAAATCTCACAATTTCCATGGAGACTCTTAAATGTCACTCTCCTTGAAATGTGACCACGCTTCTCAACCTACTAAAAATTTCATCATGAACCACCCACAAACGCAATCTTGCATGAATATCCCCTGTGTTCCCCAAGTCCTTTGTGACCTATGGACACAACTGCTAAACGTGAGTCATGCTCTACCCCGTCTCCCACACAATGGGTATTTTTAATGCTGCAGCATTTCCTGAAGTCAAGAGCTCAGGAAATGGCTTTTGCAATAATGACCTCACCCTCCCCATACTCCCCTCACCCCCACCACAGAATCCCAGAATAGCTGAACAGGTGTCCAAATACCTCGAATTACCAAAGAAACTTCACAACCTGTCTTATATTTCCTATCAAAGTCACAAGGTTAACCTCTTGTCCTTTGGCGTTCAAAAGGAATGTGTCCATGGACAAGGCACACCCCAATTTGTGCTTTATTTATATCGAGACACAGTGTATTCCCAAGACTCTCAATAGTTTCCAGACACAAGAACTAAATCAGTATAACATAGTGATTAGTGATATGGGCTCCGGGATTCGAAAGGCTTGGAGACTGAATTCTGACTCCGCCACTAAGTATGTGGCTTTAGGCAAGTCACTTAGCCTTTCAGAGCCTCAATGTTCTCATCTGTAAAATGGAAATAACGGAAGAAACTATTTCTTGAAGTATTATGAAAATCAAATAATATGACCCATGTAAACTGCTGATCTCCAAGCTCAATGCACAATATGCTCAATATTTGCAAATAGTTACTATTGTGTCAAGTTTTCCCAGACCTCAGGGCTGGTCAGTCTCTCTTGGACACCATTTACCACCAGCAGTCATGATGACTATTTAGGATCTTTAGGTGCCCAGATGCCTTCAGAACCTCAGTCTGTTCCAGGGAGCACTGTCTGGCCACCCTCTGAGGATCGGAAACATCAAAGGGACCAGATGGTAAGAGAGTAGGGCTGGGTGAGACTTGAGGACATTGCAAAACCACCTGGACACACCCAGGTTCAAAGCAAATGATGAGCTGCCACGAGAGAGTGGGAGGAGGGGTATTTACACAGCGAGGCTGCTTCAAAGCCTCATGGTAAAAGTCCACGCTTCTTTGGAAAGGAGTGTGTTTCTCTTGCGATTTTTCTTAAAAAAGAAACCCAACAACAGGGATTATGAAAATGGACAATTTGACTATGGGAAACAGGCTTCTGCTATTCCCATGAGCCCATCTGACAAGCTTCCCAGGGGATTTTCCGGGGCCTTCCAAGCAGCGCAGGCAGAGCAGCCACTCAAGAGGATGCCCCGGGGAGCCGCCAAACTGCAATTGCCCCGGAAATCAGATTCCAGCAGCTCAGACACCAGGGCAGAGGCTGTGATGCCTGCATCCCTAAGTCACCAACTGTTGAGCCCAGTGGAGGAGCACAAAGCTGCCCAGAAGAATTGCTTCAGAGGCTCAGCTGTGAAGAATGAGATCCTGCTGGCAGTGCTGGGAAACACAGCAGCAGCCGGCCTCGCTGGCCCCGGCAAGCAGCAACCGGTCAGCTGAGGCTGAGCAAAACCCTTCTGCGAATGAATGAGCAAAACCCTTCACGGCATGAAAGCAGACCCCTCAGAGCCTCATGCTCCATGAAGGTTAAGGATCAACAACAAAAAAGATGTCAACTCTTCTCCTAAATAACATTTCATGGCCATCAAATGGCCATCACAGTCCCATCACAGGAGCAGTTCATCTACACAGGCTGGTGGGAGAGGCTCACATTGGCAACCCCGGGCAGGGGGACACAGTCCAGAGGGCCTTTACGAAGGGCAGCACTTTGCATGACAAATGTTCCATGCGTAATCTTTACTTGTCATAATTCTTCCCAGACCCAATAATGAGAATTACTCTCTACCCTAATTAAGGGGAAAATAAAGCAGTTAATATTTCTATAAATCAACAAGTAGGATTGGTACAATGTACAAGGATCCTCAAACTGGCATTAGGAGACCTCCTGCTCTGTGTGACTATAAGTAGGTCACATTGGCCACCTGGGCTTCTATTTCCTCATCTATAAATCTTTCCTATTAGCAGACATCTTGTGGGTTTTTTTAAATACTCCTACCCTAACTTATTATTCTTTTCTTCTAAAGATTCTTAGTGGAGGCTTAGCATGCATGTAGTAAAGCACACAACAAGATATAGTATTCCTACTTAGAATTTTATACCTTCCAAGGGGTGGAGGATGGTGGTGGGGTGACACTCATTCTCTCTTTGTACCAGCATCAAGGGCCATGTTATAGATGAAAAAGCTAGATAATCAAAGGGACAGAGAACGTGTCACTCATCCCACTCAGGTTGCAACTCCAAAGCACTGACTCATGACATTTAGTCTGGTGAGCTAGGCCTCAGAGCGTCCTACCGTTGCTCATGGAGAAATTCTTCATGATGCAGACAACGTTGCTGGGATCGGGGGCAGGAGGAAAGAAGTGGTAGTCTGAAAAGAGATTTTTATGCCACAAGCAAATTCTGAGAAAAGATGAATACTAATGCATCTGGAAAATTATAATGTCTTTGACATTCAGGATCTTCCATAACTTAATAGCTATTATTTACTGGGCACTTACAGTGTGCCAGGCATTGCACAGAGAGTTTAACACAGATTATCTCATTTAATCCTCAAAATGACCCATAAAGTGAGCAATGTTATTACCCCATTTTGCAGAAGAGGAACCAGAGTTTCAGGGAGGTTAAGTTACTTTTCCCAAGTTACAGGTAAGAGAGTGGCAGAGCTAGGGCTTGAACCCAAGCCCACAGACTTCACCACAACATTATTCACTTTCCACCTTACTCTGTAACCAAGGCACCACCATGCCCCAGAAAAATGCGCTACCCTACCCTTCATTCCTGTCTCTGCTGGTACAGCCTTGAGCTTGGCATAGTCTTTAAGACCTTCCACTCTGCATCCAAATTCATCCTGTAAGACCTAACCCAAATACCACCTCCTCCTAGCCACTCCACCACCACCCTCTGATAATCCTCTCCTCTGAATTAATTTAAAAGTTGTTACCTATTCCATTCATTTGGAGTCTTCATCATTTTCTGAAATGTGTACATCATTCATTCATTCAACGACATACACATACACATTCATTGTCCTTTCTCACCAAATAATTGCCAAATACTTGAGGGTAGGAACCATGTTGTCTGTTTCTTTTGTATCTTCCAAATCATCATAGTGCAAAATTATAAGTGAAATAATGTAGCTCTATGTTGCAGATATGAAAATTATATCATATGACCTTATAACCCCACCCTGTATTTATTGTCTAAATTGTCCTCTTTATGTCCAAAGCATATGATCCACTCTCCCCCAGAATGAATTACCCTTTAAAAGTTTTATCTTTTTATCATCATAAAACCATAACATTCTGTCTTCTGCTATTTCCATATTGAGACACTAGCTACTGTGTGCTTATATATATGAAGGTGCGTGTACTCGTGTATGAAAAACCTGTCTGTTAAGGCAAGGTACATCAGATAACAGCCCGTTGCACCTTGCATTAAGCAACCCTGCCTGGGAAATGAGCAACTTTCTCAGGCCACAGCTCAGCCTAGTGTGTTGACAACCTCAAGAGAGAAGAGTTTAATTGCAGTCATAAGGTAATATCTACCCCTATTCCCTTTGGATTGCTTGTTTATAGTCTGAAATTGCTGAACGAGTTCTGCAGGTTTTTCTTGTCCATTTGCTGAGCTTGAAGGAAGAAGGGAGAGAAATAGGTTCACTCAAGTGTAAACAGTACTTCTCAAGGTCAAACTGGAGAGACTGCACAGTGGTAGCGGGTGGAGGGAGGAAGGTTTCTGGACATGACAAATGAGGATAACATATTGCATATATATTGTCCTGCCTGCCCAGACAGAAGAACAAATGATGAAAAAAATAACATTGCAGAGAATCATGCTCGAACTTGATTTCTTACAGTTTTTTTTTTGTTTTTTGTTTTTTTTTTTTTGCAAAACATGAAGGTTGACTTTTTAAAAATAGTTAGATTTCTCACCTTTGTTTTATCCCACTACCACTACCCCCAAATTTTTTCTGTCATTACACGAACACTATTTGAAGTTACAAAGAGCACAAACAGTACGGTAGATATTAATAAAAGATACTTACAGAAATCCATGAGCCAGCCATCCCGGGCTGTCTTGAAATAAACACATGAGCCGAGCTCCAAATGCACAGGCTTGGATACATTCGATTCACTAACAGGTACTGGACACTGCTTTGCCCCAGACCCGTGGAGACATGACACTGAAGCGAGCCCAGGCTATACTCTCGAGGAGCTTGCAGTCTGGAGAGTGATGAACGTGTGCGCTGCACCCCAGAGCAACATAAGGCCAGGCAAACACAAAAGGCAAGGATGAGAAAACCCTCTTTAATTTTTAAGGGTGCTACTCATTGATTGTAGATTTTGGGTTACGGGGTTTTGTTTTTAAATGAAAATACTGGAAATTAAGGCTCATTTTTGCCTTTTCCAACCCTTGAGATCTGAGTCAATTCACATCACCAATTGGGCCTCAGTTTTCTCATCTGTGAAATTCGAGTGTTGGTGTAGACCAGGGGTTAGCAAAGAATAGCTAGGGAGCCAGATCCAGCTCCCAACCTGTTTTGTAAATAAGTTTACTGGAACACACCCACACCTGCTCATTTACATGTTGTCTACAGATTGCTCTCCTGCAACAGTGGTGAGTAGTTCCGACATAGGGTCCACAAAGCCTAAAACTGTTCCTCCCCAGCCCTTTACAGAAAATGTCTGCTGACCCCTGGTATAGACAAGTTGGTCTCTTCCAGGGGCTTGCAAGATTGTGTGCAGACACATGAAAGCACTTTGAAAACGGAAAATAACCATAGAAATAGGAGGAATTGTCAAAAGGCACATGCTGGTTCCAGAAAGACAGCAGTTTCCCACGCTTATTCTTATCAATGGCAAACATTTAGTCCAGTGGGTCTTAACTCCGGATTCATATCAAAATCACCTAGAGAATATTTTTTCTTATCAGATGGGTAATGTGCCAATGACATTGCAACAAGCTTATGAACCACAAAAGGATCTAGAGGAATTTTATTTTCAATATCAATGCCCAGGGCCCAATGTCTAGAGTTTCTGATTTAATTGGTACTGGGTAGAGACCTGGTATCAGCATTTTTTAAAAGCTCTCCAAAAAATTCTAATATGCACTCGAGGTCAAGAAACACAGATTTATCAAAGGCTTACACATAAGAGCTAAGATACATAATCAATCTAAGTGGCCATAAACAGACGAATGGATAAAGAAATATGATATATATACACAGTGGAGTATTATTCAGCCTTAAAAAAGAAGGAAATCTTGTCATTTGCAATAACATGGCTAAACCTGAAGGACATTATGTTAAGTGAAATAAGCCAGGCATGCAAAGACAAATAATGCATGATCTCACCTATACGTGGACTCTAAACCCACAGACATAAAGAGTACAATGATGGTTACCAGGGCCTGGGAGGAGGGAGGGTGGGTTGGGGAGTTGTTGACCAAAGGGTACAAAATTTCAGCTAGACCGAAGGAATAAGTTCAAAGTATCTACCCTACATTATGGTGACTATATTTAATAATAGTATATTGCATACTTGAAAACAGCAAAACATAAATAAATATTAAAAATACATATAAAATCTATTGGAAAAAATGAGAAAAAGTCAGCAAAATTTTAACATTGGGAGAATATTTTAGCACGACTGTTTCAACCTTGGATAGCTCAAGAGGACTAAGGATATGAAATAAACATACAAATAAATACATCTTAAAAAGGTACCACTGAACCTGTAAAAACAAAAAAAAAACCTGATGCCCTGATCCCTCCCCACATATAGTAAACCAGAAACTCTGGGACTGGGGCCTCCAAACCTGTATATTTAACAAGTTCTCAGGATAATTCTTATGTAGCCGACTCTGCAATAGTCTGCACCAAGTAGCCAGGTTTGGAAATTATAGGCAAGACCAACCATGACGTAGGGATTCATAAGCAAACGGAGACCTGTCTTCACCTTTGACTCTCCAAGGCCTAACCCAACACCTGGAACTTAGCAGGTATTTGGTAAATGTCAATAAATAAAATTCAATTTAAGGAGTGACCAGTGAGTATTTTGGTGGACAGAGACACACACAGGAGGACTTGGGGATTTAAGTTTGATCTTGAAAGAGGTCAGGCTAAGACTCATGTTTTATACACAGTATAATAAATAAACGTCAGCTGCAACCCTTCCCCACCTACTCCATGTTGACTACCAACCTTACCAAAGGATCTTTATTTTGGAACCATCAAGCCACTGAAGCTCCCTTAGTTAGACTAGAGTTCACAGGATTGGTTAACCCTTTTTTTCTGGGAATAGACATTTTATGCCAAGTAGGCAGGGTTACTGACCAATAAACCTACTTTCTGTCAATAGCTTCGACTGTTGACACTTACAATGATTAGACAGGGTTGAGCAAAGGGTATTTCTGCAGTCTGTGGGGAAGAGTATGGAACATAAACGTCGGATCTCATTACAAACTCTGAATGTGCAAAACATACTGGTTCCAATGCCATGATTAGATAAGCACCTGCAACACTCATTAACTTCAAAGGGAAATGGAAGCCAAATTTGGGCCCACATGCTACCTGTCCTTACACTTCAGAAAGTCAGATGACTTCTATTTTCACATTAAGTTAATTTCTGAAGCAGCCTATAGGATAATTATTGCTCCAGACTTTTAATAATTGCTCCAGGGTGGCCTCCCTCAAACCTGTTCTGAAATACTTTACACTTACAATTTCCAGGGTTTCAGATGAGCCTTTGGCCATACCCTGAATAACAGATCATTTTAAATGACCCTGGGTGACAGCCTAATGCTACTCCACAAAAGAGAATGAGGTGTGATACTGATCCACCCATCCACAAACACAAAGATGCATGTATTTTATGTGAGGGCAAATAATTAGTAAAGTAGCCAGAATAAAAACGAAGGTTGACACTGTAGGATTGGGAAGATGGACAGGGGATCTCTAAAGAAGAGAGTGCCAAGGCCTCTCTGTCTCAATCTGTGATAGCCTATTGGCAAACTGCCCTACGTGCTGTATCGCAAAGGTCTGTGGCTCCAGGTAGGAGACTCCAACTAGCCTGAGAAAGAACCACACTCAGAAACTTTGTTGTTCCTACATGAGACTACTATGACAAAGTCATGGCTCATTCAATCGGATGGCCTCATCTGGTCAGAGTATAACCTAGGCATAGGTGTAAGGAACAACTGGCTATGTGGAAGGAGTCCAAGGGCCTGGGAAGATCCCTCTGTTAAAATATGTCTTTACTACTCAAATGTTAACGGTCTCAGAATCCACTTCCTTTGTATGTCTACACTGTAATAGAGGCACGTAGCACAGAGAAGCACACAGGCTGGAGGACTGAGTGGGCAGACAGACAGTTGAGAGACAGTTGGATAAAAGAGGCACCTAGGGGATCAGAAAGATCTCTCCAGCAAGCCATAGCTCAGATGATAAAAAAATAAAATAAAATAAAATAAGTGACCTTCTGTGAAAATGAACTGATTTCTCCCTCTCTTCCCAGCAGTGTCAGAGTTAACTGATGCGGAGCCATGGATAGAGAGATGGCTGTGCAAAGACTCTAAGGTCCACCAATTCTCAAAATTAGCAATGGCAGCAGAAAGCAGCACAAGCCCCAGGAGAAGCACAGGTAGGACAGAGATGGTATTACCACCAGGAAAGGTTAGGAAAGATTTTTTTCCCCTTTTCCAAGAGTGAGCACATCATGGGATGCCACGTGAATCATGGAGATGATTATAATCAGCATGCTCACTGAAGTTCCAGGACAAGCAGGAAATGTGAAGCCTGAACCACAAAGTAATACCACCTCCAGGTTACCAGATGGGTGGGTGGTTATTCAGAAGCCAAGGCAAATAAAGAATTACAAATGTCTATATAATTCTGATATCTAAATAATGAAGGATTTTTAGTTTGTGAAGCTTCTAAATAGCATCCTGTGGTAGAAACACTTCTCCCTGAGTTCAGATATACCCAAGAGACCTATGCCACTTGGCAAGATGCTATAAAATTAATTACTAGGGGAATGTGAGAAGCATTGCATAGACTATGATGTAGCATATGTGTAGATACTGACCTCTCTGGTGATCTTTCTTCTATGCAAATATTCTTGATATGGGTAACACTTCATTAACATTTTAGTATAAAGGAGATTTCTTCTGGTGACAGATGGGGTCCAGGGTCAGGGTGACTTATTTTAGTGGGAGTGAGATGAGATGCCAATGAAGGAAAGGTAAGGGAGACAGCAAGGTCTGTATATAAGCCCAGTCTGATATGAAATAGAACATTTAAGCCTTTGCAGTGAATTCTGTAGATATTTACTGGGCACCAGCAATATGCAAGACAATATGCCAGACAGTTGGGAGGGTATAAAGATGTATAAGCATGTCGATGCCACCCTCAACTAGCTCAAAACATAGTAGGAGAAATGCATAGAGGTAGGATGCAATTAGATAGGTGTCATGGAATTAGCCCAAGGACCCACTGCACCAATATGACCTGGGAGCTTGTTACAATTATGGATTCTCAGGCCTTGTATGGGACTCCCAGAATCATAATGTGAACTTGATCAAGATTCTCTAGGTGATTTGTATGCACATTTGAGAAACACTTGTCTAAAACAAATATATCTAGGACTTCAGAAAAAAGGGATATCACCCGGTGTTTCAGAAACCAATGGCATGTTCACAGAGACCTCCTGCTATATTGTAAGGAGCTTCAGGGATAGCAAAGTCTCACTATGGGTTATGTGAGAGCAGAGGAAAAGGAATGGCATGAACACAAGTTCAGAAAAGAAAATCTCCACAGTTTTTCGCAAGTATTCTTGGGGGATGGCAGATAGAACATTTTGGAAAGCATTTAAGGTACTGGTAAGATGGCTGCAGAAAAAAATTCTGAAAAGGTAGGTGTGGGCTGACTGCAGAGTTTCAGAATAAGCCCAATTTCTGATTTCATAATTACATGAAGGAATGCAAGCAAAGGGGCATAGGAAAAATTTAAGTGGCCTAAAAATAATCTTCTCCATAGAATTGCTGGACTCCAACCTAAGTTCCTTCTTTCCCCTGGCAGAGTCTTTGGGTGGCTCATGTGTTATTCTTACGTGTATGGTCTTGATCAAAAAGGAGATCAGACAGCTGATGGGATGAGGGTTCCAAGAAGGGTTGTGACCCTGGGGAAGAGTGAAAGACAGTACACGTGAGAAGCCAGAGGGAAACATCAATGCACACAGGGAACGCAGGCAAAGATTAGTGGGAACCTTCGCTCAACACACATATTAATGCATATGCTCTGTACTCTGTACTCCAGACAACCAGCTGGGAGTGTGAGTCAGTTTCAGACACTCCTCTCCCAGAGCCCTAGACACCTGCCCCAGTTACAGCACTACCCGGAGCCCGGGGGCCTTTGTACCCAACCTGCCATTGCCAGTCTTCTCTGCTCTCTGATTGGACGCCACCTTCCATAACTAACAGATAACTTATGATAGCACTTTTTATCTGCCAGGCACGTGTCTAAGTGTTTTAGGTACTAAATCATTCATATCCATAACCACCCTATTATTTAAGCATAATTATTACCACCAGTTCACACATAAGAAAACTAAGTTACAGAAATATCAAGAGCCTTAACTAAGATCCCTCCACTAGTAAGAGGTGACTTGGGATTTGAATCCATGCAGTTGACTTCAGAGCTTCTTCATCAGCTTACTCTGAGGCTGGGAGAAACAGTCATAGAAAACAACCACTTGGCTCATGAATAGCGACCATTCTCTGCTACATGACCCTTGCTTCATTGATACTTTGGCAAATAGAATGAAGATTGTTTCCTACCTTGGGTACTATGACAACAATTTTCAGGGCTGGTCTCTGCATCAGGTCATTTTTCCAGGCTTTATTATGCTTCATATTTGTGTTTGTCAGGTATTCTAGGAAGCAATTAAAAGAAATTGTTCTGAGGCTGGGGGCGATGGCTCACGCCTGTAATCCTAGCACTCTGGGAGGCCGAGGCAGGAGGATCACTTGAGCTCAGGAGTTTGAGACCAGCGTGAGCAAGAGCAAGACCCCATCTCTACTTAAAATAGAAAAACAATTAGCCTGGCAACGAAAAATAGGAAAAATTAGCTGGGCATGGTGGCACGCACCTGTAGTCCCAGTTACTCGGGAGGCTGAGGCAGAGGGATCGCTTGAGCCCAGGAGTTTGAGGTTGCTGTGAGCTAGGCTGACGCCATGGCACTTAGCCCAGGCAACAGAGCGAGACTCTGTCTCATGAAAAAAAAATTGTTCTGCATCTAAAATAATCATTCAAGAGAAGGAGATAATGCATGCATCAGTGAAGGAATATTCTCAAAACTGGGTAAGCCAAAAAAGGTAAAAACTGAGTTGGATGCATGATTATGTAGGACAACCAAGGGGACCAAAGGGAGGAGAGAGAGCCCATGAAGAAATGGAACCAGCCAGCATGAAGGTTGTACTTGGATGTTCAACATGAAACTGTGTCAGTTTGCCCCTTTCAGATGGAGGGAGGAAAACCCAGTCTTCTAGGGCTGGGAAGCCGTAGCCCGTGTGATAAAGGCTGAGGCTCCAAAAGGAGAAACACACAGATGCCCAACAAGAGTCCTGAAAACTAACTTACAAGGAAGCACATTTCACTGCAGGAGGAAGAAGAGACACCAGTGAAAGATACACAGCAGCAAGAGATATGGGAAAATAACAAGGGTAACGAAAGTTGATCAATCCATCCATTTGCTCATTCATTCCACAAATATGCATGGAGCATCGCCTATGTGCTACTCTCTGTGACAGATTTTGGGTCTGTCTTCAGGGAGCTTACAGGACAGTTCAGGACCCAGAAAATGAAGAAAGCAGCAGTCTGTTTCTCCCTTTTTGTCTGTTACAGGGTGGAGGGGACAACGCTAGAAGAACAAAAGACAGGAAAGGACCTTCTTGTCAGGGTTTCAGGAAAGCCTGAAGTGGTGACTTTTAAAATGAGACACACAAACTGACAAGGATTCTGTCTCACAAAATGCAGGGAAGGAGGGTGAGGGGGAAAAAAGCGTTTCAAAAAGAAAGAGGATGTTTATTTCTCAGAGACGGCATATAAGAATAACTGACAAAAGGCCACAGGCCTCCGGGTTGCCTGGGCGACCTCTGGGCTCTGTGTCCGGGGCGGAGGGGTGGGGGTGAAGCCGACTGCAGGGTGTTAAGGGGCGAGTCTGCGGCAGGAAGGGAGGACGAGACAAGACGGTGTGCAGGTGATTTGTTTCAGCTGGAGTGGGGGAGGGAGGATGAGCTGGGTTTCGCCTCTTCAGGCCCTTGGTATGGACGACTTTCAGTTTCCGTTTGAGCCTGCGCCTGGGTCGGTGCATTCCAGACGCGCAGAAATCACAACCGCGGAGTGACTCAGCTGGTGGCTCCCTGGCGCAGTCCCCACGCTCGCTGTTTGACACCTTCTCCTCAAGCCTCCACCTCCTGCTCCCGCACCTCTTCCGAAATGACTGTGCCTCATTCTTCACTGAAATCGAGGCCACCAGAGAAAGGCTTCTTCATCTCCTCTTTTTTCCACCTCAGTATTTCTCTCCGTCTTCACCCTCCCTTTTGGGGACAGGAATGCTTCCTTCGTTCCATCCCTAACTCCGCCTCAGCGCGGCGTGATCCCTTTCTTGTCTCTCCTCCGGAACTTGCTCACATTTTATGCTCTCTCTTCTTTAATTTCGGCCTCCCTACCACCTTGTATTCCTACACCGAGGACTGACTCTCCTGAGTTCTCACTCAATCCTTTATCTTTTCAGCCAACCTCCACCTCTCTGGAATTTTACGTCAGGACTCCTGAGAGGTGGTTGCATGGCTGATTTTGCCTGCCGGTGACCTCACTCTCTCCTCAGCCCTCATTCTCTGGCTTCCAGCCTGCGTTGGCGCGTTTGCCCCTGTTCCGCCCACTCACCATTCCAGAATGCTGTTCTCTCACTCTCTGCCTGCTGTGAGACTGTGCCCCTACCAGGTTTCTCGACCCTGCATCCTCTCCTTGGCCTCCATCCGAAGCCCCACCCTGTGCCAATCTAGAGAACCAACCCTGGTGCAGACAGAAGAGACTTCAAGGTAACCCACCCCACCCTCTGCGCCCCCACCGCTGGCCAAGGCTTCCCTCGCTCCAGGTTCAGGTACATCTCTGTTGTGAGAACCATCTTGATTGGCATGTAGGAGCCCACTTTTAGCTCCAGGACTTGTCTCCTGGTTTCACTTTCACTCATCCCATTTATTGAGCATTTATTATGGGCTGGGCTCTGTGTCACACACCTCCTACACACACATGTCCTCGCAACACCCCTGGGATGGCGTGCACCACGCCATCAGTACCTCCACGCTACAGAGGGTTTGAGGAATTTGCCCAAGGACACAGAGACATTAGATGATGGAACGGACCCAAACCATGTGTTCTGACTCTAGAGCCTTTGCTGCATCAATAGTTATAACTTTTAACAGAAGACGAAGCAGAGATGTGTGCATGTGTGTGTCTGTGTATCTGTGCGTAGGGGAGTAGGTAATGGTGGGAAGGCTTTCTGAGACCCTGCTGCTCGTGCTAGATTTTCTGGTCCTGATTAGCTGCTGCCTGGCTGCCAGGAGTTGTTATTATCGCTCACGCCTGCGCCCCTGTCACTGGGCCTGTGGAAACTTGCCTTTCCTTCCTGCTCCTAGCCCTCTGATGTTGACAGCTATGCTGGAAAATCCCATGCTGGCTGCTGCTGTACGTGCTGGTCCAGACTTCCTGCCTGACCCCACACGTCCTGTGCCTGCCCCTTCACAGGGGGTCTGTCTACTTCTGGGGTGGATGTATCTCAGCCTGTCTCCGCCTGTGCAGGTAACCACGCTCTCTCTGCCACCAATTCTCCACGGAGTCTTTTCCCTGGTTCTCCCTGACAGCGTCCATTCTTCACACTCTCTGCCACATTCCTTTATCTCTTGGCTGACGTTCTCTTCTGGCTCCTTCCTCAACCTATGTTAGATTAAGTTAATGCCACACCTGTCTTGTTAACCCCTTCTAGGGGTTCTAAGAAGTAATTTTCTTTTATTTTAAAATCAAAATATGTGTTGTATTGAATTGAGTAATTAGAACACACTCTTCCAAAACAAGGATGGGACCAAAAACTCAAGTGAGTAAGTTTACTGGGGACAACAAGTCCTTGGAAGGAGAAACCTACCAAGAGAATAAAAGCAAGTATAGTCAGAACAATGGCCAAGAACCAATATTTTCAAAGTGCTTTGCGATCACCAAGCACCATATTCCCTGGATCTTCACTGTCCTGTAAGATGATGTCTGTGACTTGCTGAAAGCCACGCGGCGAGTATAATGGTGACAAGACTCAACTCCCAGGCTCTAACCTTAAGTCCTATTGTCTTCCTAAAATGCTTTTAAAGAAAAGACTTCTGTCTCATTAGCCAGCTCACCATGGTCAACTGGGTCATTTGAAAACCTCAAGCAGAAATTCCCAAGGTCAGCATTAAGTGTTCCCCAGGATTACACATCTTCAAACAGAAACCAAAAACAATGAAAACCAAGAACCAATGATTTCTGGCTTCTCTTTAATGGTAGAGAGTCTTAGTTCTCTTTCCTTACTCCATGTGAAAAATTATAACCCCCAAAAGAGGAGTAAAGGGATATGAGCTTAGGAAATGAAACTCAGCAGAGCTGACGCTGTCCTTCCTCCCCTGAAACAGTACAAGTATGCATCCCTTTTCTTACGTTTTATTTCACTGAACAAAGAAGCCCTGGTTTTTTATTTATCCTGTTGCTGCTATGGCAAAACCAAATATGTGGCACATAAACTGTTTTTGAGCTTTGTCTCCAAGAAGAGTACTGAGCATGCACTTTTTGAGGACAGTAGTTCATTTGGGTTGAAGAGAAAACTTAAGAGAAATTTTTCCCTTGATTTAAGATATTCGTAGGCCAAATGGACTTCCCTTTCTGGCCTAAATGCCATGTTCGTGAAAATGGTGCAGTGTAAATCGCAAAGTATAGAAGTGAGACATTATCCCTCTGCTGAATAAACCACACTCCCAGGCAAATGGCATGCTGTTTCTTCAAAGTGAAGAAACGGTTGTTTCCGAATCTCGTGAAACAACAAGTTGCATCCATTGCAAGTCCTGGATAACATAGGTCTTGGGGAATAAGAAAACAAACTCTTTAAAGGCCAGAACTGTCACAGCTTTTAATGTATGACAACTTCTTTCAAGAAATATTTCTCTAATGCTTTCTCTGTGTCAGGAGCCACGCCAGGTTCCAAACAGCCTTGCTTCCATTTTTGACACAATGGTCAGTTCAGTGTTCCTGTTGAAAAGTTAGTTCCGTCATGTCCTGTCACTCTCCGGCTCCAGACCTTTCACTGGCTTCCCCCTGGTGCATCTAGAGAAACTTCCAGCTCTGCCTTCTGCTCAAGGGGCCTCATCACTCACCTCCTCCACACTGTCCTCCATGCAGCCACTCTGGCCTTCCCGGCGGGCTCATTTTCAACTTAGGATTCTTCTGCTTGCTGCTCTCACTGCAGGAGACACACTCCACTCCAATATCACCTCCCAGGAGGTGTCTTTTTCTAAAATTGCTCCCCCTCCATTATTTTCTATCCCCTTCCCCTTTATTTTATTAATAGTATTTATCACTTTCAGACATCGTATTTTTAATTATCTGTTTACTTATTTATTTTCCGTTTCTGCCCCTGGAAGATAAGATCTTTATGCAAATTTGTCTCAGTTATTGTCGCATTCCCAGAACCCAGCATCCTGAATTCAATTCCCTGAATAAACATTCAGGATGCCACTTCTACGGCAAATCTGTTATATTTGTCCCTCATGTGTAGAGAAGCAGCAAGATTTGAAGATATCATTAATGCTAAATAGGAGACCAAAGTTTTCTCATTGCTAAGGGTTTTCACTTCAGGCAATACAGAGAGGAGCCTCTTTAACTCAAGAGTTTTTCTATTTTGTCCATGTTGTGAGCACAGACACAATATTTGGGTCAGAAAGGAAAGTCCAGTAAGTCTGCAACTCATCTCAAATGTTGAAGAAAGAAAGTGAAACAGAGATTTGTTCCAGATGTGTTGGGGAAATTCCAATAAACTCGGCGCTTCACATCCACTCTGCAGAACATTTGAATGGTTTGATTTGGTTGTTAAACCTTTTTTTCTCTCCAGAGTCGAGGAAGATTCATTTATTCATTCAACAAGCAGCTCGACTATCACTCCTCTGAGAGGCTTCCCTCATTATGATGTCTACAGTGGTCCTCCCAGCCTTCTACTGCTTTTTAGACCATTATATTCTGTTAATATCTTCATAGTATTTACTCCATCTAAAATTCTGTTTCTGTTAATGTTTTCCATGTTCATTGTCTGACTCTTCCTAGTAGAACATAAGCTCCATGAGAGCATGAGCCACGTGTCTTGTGCACTGATGGTTCTCTAGAACCTAAGGGTTCCTGGCACATAGAAAATCCCCAACAGGTAGAATAAAGCTGCCTAAGCTCTGTGAAGGTTTTCTGGACAACTTCTTCCCAACTTCGATGTTATCATTTTTCCGAATGCCCTTTGCACCTATCAGCTGTGCCCTACCACCAGGACTTTCTTCTCTGGTTCTCTTCTTTAAAGGCTGCATGGTTCTACCAAGCCCTTTGCTGCTTCATTATACTAAACTGACACAAGCTTGTTTGTGATTATTTTACGCATCCTTATTTTGTTTCCCCAGTCAAAACGGTCAGCTTCCCACAGGGAAGACATATGTCTTAGGCCAGGGAATAGAGAAGGAAGGGAAGATATTTGAAGAGATGATAATGACGTGAGTTTTTAAGATACTGAGTTTTACATGCCTCTGATATATGCAGGTAGAAGTGTCCAATAAGCATTTTATGTATATAGATCTGAAAGTCAGAGGGGAGGTCTAAGCTGAAATCATTCGTTTATAATTCATTGACATATGCTTAGTCCGTTGAGTGCACGAGCTCACCTGGGGAGAGTGTAGAGTTTGAGGAGATGAGCAATGAAGGGCAGAGCCAAGGCAATGCTGCCATGTCAGTCAGGATCAGGCAGAGGAAGGAGGCTGAGAAGGAGCTGTGTCAGTGGTAGGAGAGAGACCAGAAGAGTGTGTCTCTGTGGATCCCAAGAAAGGTGAAATTTTCAAGATGGTAGAGAATGGACAATGGTGGCCAATGTCACAAAGAATCCAAGTAAGAAAACTGGAAAAATGTCCACTGGATTGGCAGGTGGGCCTTGCCAGAGCAATTTCACCTGAGTAATGAGAACAGAAGCCTGTCTGAGACGGATTGAGAATGGACTTTACTTAAACAAAGCAAGTTAAGACAATTCCCTTGAGAAGCTTAACTTTGAAGACAAGAAAAAAGATAGGCTGGTCCCTATATAGGAGCATCTGAGGAAAAGGAATTGAGTTTTATTACTCAAAAGTAGATTTAAAATTGTACAGTCAAAATATGTGCAGTTTATTGTATGCCAATTACACCTCAATGAAGTGGTGCTTTAAAAAGCACAGTTTAGAATTTCATAAAATATCAGTACGTTCTCATTTGAGAATCAAAGTTCAAGTTCATTATAACATATGAAGGTATTTCCTGATATATAAATGAGAAAAATCCAGGATAGGGGGAAAAAACCAGGAATATGTAAACTCATACTCCTGGTTTACAAATAATAATAATGAGATGGATAGTAACAAAAGTACTCTTTTTCCTATAGTAGGAAGCAGGAAGTCACTATCAACTGGAATATGGTCCAGCACAGAGAAAGGTCTGCAATTATGGTTATAGTTTGTAGATTACTGAATACATATCTAAGAGGCTAGACATTGGGCTAGAGTACAGCCCAAATTCAGGCCCATAAGAGACAAATTAAAGCCTCCAGGGAAAGCTGTAAGAGTTCCTGAACTGACGATGTCATCAAACTTCATTTAGGGTCACAATGGGAAAAAATGTATGAGGAGACAATGGATAGAGAAGAGAGAATATCATCTAAATTAAGTATTTGTCCTTTTTCCAAAGTTCAGCAATTATCCTACCAGTGGGCTGAAACTGAAGTGAGTAAAATGCCAAGGTTTAAACAATTACTCAATAGTAAACTCAAAGATAAGGCACATAGACAAAACTAAAAAGAACTATTAACTTGGCGAATGCTGTTTATTCAGAATGCAGCCATCTAGAATTTTCTGTACAGAGTTTTCACATGGAATAGAAAATAAAAAGGACACATAGAAAGCCAACAGACTAAACAGTAATGTGTGCAGTGCTGTACGCTGTCTCAAAGCATGCTTTTCCTCAGCGGATCCTTAAAAAAAATTCAGAGAAATAGGCAATACGCTAGGGCCTTTCCCCACCCAAGTGATATTTACCTTTGTTGGTTTTTACACAGACCCTGGGAAGTAATAAGTTCTTCCTTTGACTTCTCTTGTTTTCCACAACATTATCCAGAGAAGCAGATTTACCAGTGACTGAAATGCAACAGTGTAAGCAGGGGAAAGTGGAGCGGGGGGCATTTTATATCTGCTGAAATGTGTATAGTCACCTTATGAATTACAAAAAGAAATATAAGCACTGAAGATAAGTAGCAGGGTTACCAGCTAACTAATTAGGGAACTGGACCCAGAAGCTAAGTGATGTGACCATCTCATCCCAGATTGCAATTCGTGGCTAGAAAAGCAACATCCAGTACCTGCCATAGAATTAGTAGAGTCGTTATAGTGTCCTATACCCCCATGACCTCAGGACATACAGTGGGAAGTGATGGCCAAAAAAGTATGATGATTCATAAGGCCCCACAAGACATTCAGCATCGATTTGGTGTCCAATGTACTGGCATCTTCGATTATTCAGCACTCTTCTCATTTCCCTCAACCCAATCCTGTTTATCCACCCTAAAATTGTAGCCAATATTTTTATTTATAGCAGCCTTACTACATACCAAGCATTGTTCTAAGCACTTTTCATGTCCTATATCATTTAATTATCACAACAGCTCTATTAGGTAGGTGCTATCCTGTTCATATCCATTTACAGAGGAAATGGTGGTGACACAAATAGATTAATTTATGCGATTGGCACACAGCTGATGAGAGTAAGAGTAGAATGAAAGCCCAAGCAGCCTGGAATCAGAGCCTTTGCTCTCAGCCACTAGGGTACACAGCCTCCATTTTTATTTCAGGGCATAACCATGTCTCTCTTCCAATATTACAACAGACTGCTAACTGGGCTCCACTAAACTTACCTCTTCTCACATTACTTCTTATTATAAAGATAATATATGAATATATTCTTTCTGTAAAATACTAGAATAGCATGAATTAGACAAAAATCCCATTTGGCCACCAGCTTCAATTTCAGGTTGTTTCTCAGGGTCTGGTGTGTCTCCTCCTAGATTTTTTTCTGCATATATATGGACCTTTAAAAATATACAATATTGTTTGGTAGATTTTTTTTGAAAAAATAAATGTTATTATATCAGTTATTTGCAAATTTCATGTTTTAAATTTATCCGTATATCTTTGAGAACATTCTAAATCAAAACTATGACCTTTAAAAGAAGAAAAACCCATTCCCTTTCTTGAAAAACACTCCCACTTCAAAATAAAGATGGTATAATCCTACTGAAGTGTTCTACTATTACCCTTTTAGTACCAGTGAAATCTAGCAAAGTCCTCCAAAAGCAAAGACTAGAAAGAAATTAAAGGAACAACGGTTTGAGTGGTATATACACAAAAGGATGAGGGGGTCGTTTTATGACAACTAATCCATGGGTGAAACAATATGGGCAACCTCTCATGGGAATTTGCCATGCAGTGAGGCCAGATCTGCTTCTTGATAAAGTCTATGCAAATAACCAGATTGTTCAGTTTCCCTGCACCGCTCATTCCTGTAGCAACCTGGAGGACTGGATTACATTAAGGTTCCACTCACTGAACTGATCCCTTCACAGACTTAAATGTGTTTATCTCTCTACTTGTTTACTATTCCCAGAAGTAAGCTTGTGAAAAACAGGAATTGCATCTCTCCTCTCTCCTGTTGCAGTACCCTCACCCAGCTCCATACTTGGCACATAACTGGGGCTCCACAAATATTTGTTGAATGACTATATGAACCCAAAGATGCATAATTAATTCTGATTATCAACATTCCATGAACTCTGTACCTTGACTTTTTCAAGCCTGAGAAAACAGGATGATTCAATCACCCATGACCATTGTGCAGTTAAGATGACCCAAACAGTTATAGATCTTCATCACTCACTAATAACAAGTCATTGAAGTAATACCTAACTATGACACATTTAAAAAATCATAAGTTTTAGAGTCAGCCACCCAAGTTAACAAAACATCTTCACGACAGGCTCTCTGTGTGACCTTGGTCAATTTTATTAACCTCTCGCTTCAGTTTCCTCATCTGTAATAATGACGATAATAAAATCTTTAGGATTTAGTGAGGACTAAATGAAATCATATACTAAAGCATCTAATAACATGAGAGACATTAAGTAGGTACTCAGCATATGTCAGTCCTGTGCCTTTTTTCCTTCCACCCACTTGCCACCCTCTTACTAATAATAAGACTTTGAGTTTATTTACCCTGATAAGCATGTCTCTTCTCTCATTTCCATTTGTGGCAATGTAAGCAACCACTTCTTTCTCTTCCAGTGCAGACCTACTGCTTTTTTGGAAGCAGTCCCAGGGCTCTGGACTCTAGAGATTGCTGTTGGACTGAAGCATTATGGATGAAATCCAAGTGCTGCAGCACATAATGGCTCTGGCCATTAAAAAAAATCCAAGCTGTTGTAGCTATTTTATGGAGTGCAATGTATATCCAAAAGTTTATAAAGGGTTGGTTACCAAATGCGGTGTTCCAAAAATCAAAAACCATCCAAAAATTACTCATCTCCTCATGGAAATAAATTGCTATGTTGGGTATTAAGACAAACACTCTGCTTTTAAGTGTAAAGTTTTCTCCAAAAGGTCCCCCAATTATAATTTCAAACCAGTGAATGTTATTCAAACAGGAAAAGGTGGAATTCTTTACTTACTTTAACCAGAATTAGACTTTCATCCTGTGATACTCTTTATCCAACTCTCACCGTTTCTGCTCCCTCAAACTCTTTTAGATCTACCCCCAAACTCCTTATTTACAAAGTCTTAGAGTTTCAGAAACACTTGCATTTATTCTGCCGTGTACACACCCTAAAAGTTATCCTAGGGCTTTAAAAGGAATTTAAGGAGACTCAGCCAAACACAGTCCTTTCCCTAGTATAAGTCTTGTTCTTCTCCGACATTTAAGAATGCATTGCCACAAATCATTAGGGCAGATCTATTGGGTTGCTACCTGAGTGATCTCCTAGCAACTAGACATGTCTTTAAAACATGATATTCATTATGTTTTCTTTCTCCTGCATTACAAACTTCAGCAGTGTCTGGCTTGATAAACGCAGTGTTTCTACTATCCTGGTTAGGTTCCAACCATAACTTTTGGGGGGAGATCAGTCTGGAAAGCTTATAAATCTTGTTTAAAAAAAAATAAATCAACTTTTTGCTTTAGATTCGGGGAGTTTCAAGAACATTTGGAGTACTTTCTTCATGTGCCCTTAACTTGAGCATTACATCTTTTCCTCAAAGTTCTAGCAAGAGCCACCCAGTTAGAATTATAGTCAATAGGATTAGCTAAACATCCTACACCCAAAAGACAAGCAGCAGCTCACCTGTTGGTAAATGCTGATCTTATAGTTACTTATTCACATAAAGCTCAAAACCCAGAGGAATTCTCACACCACCCATGCACTGTCACAAGAGAGCTCTGAAATGGAAATTAACAGCTAAATGGGCCTGTATAGGCTTAGGAAGAATTGTATTTTCTTGACTCTAGATTCCAGGATTTTTTTTTTAGATCTAAATATATAAGACCCTGCCAAGAGATACATCTGCCACCTACAGCTTGCTGTGAGCCTTTGCTGTGTTCAGTAACCAGCACACAAATTTCACAGAGATGCCAATGGAGAAAAAGATATGAGGCTTCCCTTTAAGACACTTATAATCAAATTAATCTGAGAAAGCTAGTTTCATGCAAATATCCCCAGCGAAGAGGAGGACAAGGAAATATATACATAAACTATATGGCTAGCTAAGCATCAGTCCTGATAGTTACTTGAGGAGCTAGACCTTTCCATGGCCCCAATCATCCCTAGTGTGCCATTTGTCCTTCCAAGGATTGGTGAGTGCACCACAAAATGCCCAGTGATCTTAAAGTACAGTATATGTTTTATACTATTGGTAGTTCCTTAAAACAGCTTGTTCAAGAGCCTTAACTCTTTAAAGATGGAAAAGAGACAAAGAGAAATACAGGCTATAAATTTCACCCTCAGAATATTTCATCAGCTGACTAGTTAACTGGTATAATATTTCATTAGTAATAAGATAAGGCAAAGATGAAAACAATCACTGAAAATACATTTCAGACAAAAATCCCAGCCCAATTAAAATTGTAAATTAGAAATTTGATACCTCTCTCTCTCTCTCTCTCTCTCATCTCTCTCATCTTTTAAAAACAATTTTTCCCCAATCCCAGCACAAGTTAAATGGCTTAAATTACAGTAGCAAAATCGAAGCTTTGCTCTGGATATTGGGAGCTGAGATCTATTTTGCTACGTATCTTGTAAAATCATTCCCATTCCAGGACATCCAGCTACAGCGTTAGAAAACCTATGTTTCTTCTTGTATCATGCTATGAATTCTAAATAGTCTGTTATTCTGTTGTAACCTTTTTCCCTCCAGTGGTGAGCAGTGGGATTGGGTGGGGTGGAACAGAGGTTGTGCTATTTGTGAGCAGAGCATCTTTTAAGACCTCATTTAAATGGTTCATTAGGTACAAAAGAGATTTATTGGATGCTATAAAATTATATCAAACCCTTATCTCAAACTCCCACTTTTGAGGGAAGTTCACTCCCATTTTAAATGGTATTCTTCAGGACAAAACAAAACAAAACGCTGAGAGTCTGAACATACCAAGCACTTTTCATGGACAAGGAATAAGATAACTATGTAGCAGATAAAAATCTGCCCAGATAAAAATCAGCATTTTTATCCAACTTTGGGAGAAGTTAAGAGAACTATCTGCTTGTGATATCAACCTTAGAAATGTTCCTGTAAATGTCCCCATTAATAATGTTCATCCACCAGTTTCTTATAACCAACTTTTACAGATCCAACCCAGCGGCTACCACAACTGGCCCAAACTGCCCTACAGGAAATTATGCAAGTTTCTCTTCCTAAGCACACCCACCAAAAAAAGTAAAAACTGTCTCTGTCCAAGAGAACTGGGTCACAGGATAACAGAAGTACCATTCTCTTTAATATCATTAACTCTTGATTTTTAAGGAAACATGGTTCCCATAGGCCTAAGAGAGTTTCTTAAATGTGACCTACATTCAAGCATAATTATCTTTCTTTCCCAATTGGCAAACATATACTGTTTAACCTTGTTGTAAAATCCCATAATTAATACAGTTTTGAATGTTAGAAGCCAAATTATCTGACCTAAAATGTAGTAAGATGTATAACAGTTGAAGACAGTTAAAATAGTCTGACTATACCTTGGACCTGTCCCCAATATTTTTGAAACAACAGTCTTTCCTTTATGCAATGTGACTTGTTTTACTCCTTGAAATTATCCAAAGAGTTCACTGGGAGAAGTTAAGACTGCTATATTCTTACCAAATATTCAAGACCAGTTTTAAATATTATTAAAAAGTACAACCAAGACTAAAACTAAAGTATTACACATAAAACCCTGTGGAAGTAGAAATTTATTCTGTAGACAGGTTAAATTTTTTATATGTGGCGTTGTATTTATTAAGTTTTATCAAGTGGTATCTAAGCAACATAATAAACATAGCGTAGCACAGGAGAAAAAGCACTCAAATGTTTGGATCTAACCAGGTCAACACTCACTAGCTCTATGATCTTAAGTCTATCAGCTTATCATTCAAATCTCTCGGAATCTCTATTTCTCATCTGTAAAGTGGGATAGTGGCAATACCTATTTCACAGTGTTATTTTAAAGAACAAATATAATAGTTAAAGTAACTTATAACCTGAAATGGATTAAACAAGTGTTTGACTTGTTATTATACCTTTATTGAGAAAGGTATAATATTGAGAAAATTGTCAGAGAAATGGCACATATCAAAAGATATCTAAGCTGAAGATGCATTTTTTACAAATGATGTGGGCTATAAATAGATACTGAATACACGTCTAGAACTTTCAGGTCAGACGAATGTGCATTTAAAAATTAACATGGACTTCTAGATAAAGATGGCAGATTAGGCACATGTATTTTTATATTCTCTTCCACCCCAAAACCCATTAAAATGTTAGTAAAAGAATACAAATATGTACAAACTCATATGGTAAAATCAGAATAAGTAGTAATCATCAGCTGATAAAAGATTTCAACAAATTTTTGGAAGGTGGAAAGTGGAGGCATGCTAACAGATGAAAGTCATCCAAAGAGGTTAGCTTAGAGTAAAATAAAGAGGATAGGGTGGAAGATAGTGACAGGGATAGAGATTAGCTGCCTAGAAGAATTATTGAGATGCTCGGAAGTCTGCAAACTGAAATACCGTAGGGGTGGGAGTAAGACATAAAGCTAAAATATGGAGAAAATAAATCAAATGTCTGTTTATTAAAGAGCTGATTTCACCACAATGTAAATTACGTCCCCAGTCACCACATTTGCCCCATCCTAAAATATGAACAGAAAACCAAAGATTCCCATACATTTGTAAAGAAAAATCCCTAATGAGAGAGACTCTGACCAAGATAAACAGCAAAAGATGATTCCAAAATAAAAAGCAATAATATAAAAAAACAGAAATTTTTACAGCAATTCCAACAGCTTCAGAAAGATTCAAGAATACATTGTTTTTATTTGATAAGAACAGGATACTATAAAAAAAAGAACAGACTGAGATTGAGAAGGAAGTTTGATTTAAAAAAATATGATTGCCAATCTAAAGGCTCCTGTGTCATATAAAAAATATGATTAGTGAAGTAGAAAATAGAAAGAAATTTTAGAATTATAGAATATAAAATTGAGAAAATCTCTCAGAAGATAAAATGAAAATAGACAAAAAGAATAAACCAGGAGGACTAACAGATAATAAACACGAATTACGGAAAATGAGAAACAAAAATGGAGGGAAGGAAATTGTTAATCTGAATGACACAGAGAATTCTGTATCACTGAAAGACTTAAGATTTCAGATTAGAAGAGCCCATCAGTGACTACAAAAAAGACATTCATCTAGGATCATCACTGAAAGAAAAAGGCAGAAAGAAAAACCAAATCGTCCACCAAAGAATGAGAATCAAGCTGGCATTAACTTCGCATCAGTAATACTGGATGCTCAAGAAAAGGAACAATGCCTTTAAAATTCTAACGTAAAGTTATTTTCAAACTATATTTTCTGCACCTAGTTAAATTATTATTCAAGTGCAAACATAGATCGCACTTGCATGTGCTGATTTTTACACATTCGAAGAATCAGAAAAGTTGCATCTCTCAAACCATTTCTTAGGAATCACATTGAGTTTGCCCTGCAGCAAAGAGAAGTAAGCGAAGAAAGCAAAAGACTTGAGTTCTAGAAGTGAGGAAACCAACCCAATAAAACAGAGAAAGATGATCACTGTTCAGGAGACCTAGAGAACAAGTACAGAGCAAGAACAAGAACAAGAGCAGCAGCATAGAGGCTCTCTTCCTGTCTTCCTGCAGTAGCTTCAGAAGAAGGAAGTTGCTGGAAAAATTTTAACAAAATCTCAGACTGAATGGACAAAAAAAAATTGACCATATAATAAAGGCAAGTAGTATAAGAAGAAAAAAAGACAATTAGAAACTCCAGAAAAGATTAAAAGCTATACAAGACAGGAAGTCTAATAACAGAATACCACTTGACACTGTAATAAGCAACACTGTATCGCATCCCAATGTAAACACCACTTATTGATTTACAAAATTATAGACAAAGATGGTAGAATTATAATTGGAAAGGAGAAGGCAAATCATAATAATCCCAACATTATGGAGGAATAGATTACGAATATTGGGCAACGGAAGTGAGAGAGAAGAATTGAAAAGATGAGAACTCAAAATTGCCTATTGTTGTTAAAGGAATGAGTATTTTACCTAAAGTCACTCAGGTAACCAGCAAAGGGCTAACGTAGGAATATGACTCACAAGGGGTATTGAGCGACTTCACCAAGTAACATTCTCATCCATCTGTGTAGGAAAACAATATATAATATCTAAAACTAATAATTCGAGAATTAGCAATATAAGCACATTATTCAGAGATAGCGAGGTAACTCACCAAAAAAATGCTATAAAACTTAAAAGTTACATGTGAAGAGAGACACTGAGGATAAGAGGAGTGGGAGCTGTTGCTTTTCTGCCTAAGTGGTTCTGTCTTTTGTCATCATTATCACGTGCGGTGTTCTCACTTGGATAAAGACTTTTAAATGATTAATGTAAAAGTCCAAGTGTATACATTTTCCTAAGACGGGTAATCGCATTATACACAAGTTGATCAAATTTATGTAAAACTTAAGTGACAAAGTATTCTACTATAATGGATTTAGCACTGAAAATGATTTCAGAATGGGGAGGTGCTCACTTTATTTTGATAAACAGCCGCTAAATAATTCTCAAATGTTTGAACCCAACAAGATGTAAAGTGTCTTCCAGTCTCCCCCTCCATTTGGAGACATCTGTGCTCATTGATCTACAACATGCAGGGAATGCCTGATTATTTTATTATGTCATTTGCTACTGCAGGAATTATTCATGATCATTCACTAGCAAGCTGAGAACACGTGGGGCTATCTTGATTCCAAACCTCAAGCCTAAAACGGATATGAGTACTCAGTAAATTTAGAAGCAGATTCCACTCCGCTGCCAGCACCCTCTTCTTCTACCTTCTAAACATGTATATTTATCACCAGGAACTGTGGTGCATTTTGCAAGGAATGTCCTTTTGAACAGCAGAGAACAAAGAGGATTTTCTGCAAAATGATGCTGAAACATGATCATTGATGCACACTCTCTTGCCAGCATCTTGCCTATTGAATACCATGCCATCCCAGCCTATTATTCAGATATTGTTCTCTTTGGGTAGGAGAGACAAAGATGAGAAGTCCCCTTAAAGTGCTCAAACAGTACCCTCTGCTGGTTGAGTTTAAGCTGAAGAGTTGATTTGTAGCAGGGCTTAGTCACACTAACAACACATGGCAAGGAGAGAAGAAAAGAAAGCAAGTCGAAAACTATAGACCAGGATGCAAAAGACAAACACATAGAAATCCACTAGAAATTTTAGTTATATGTAAGAAGACTGACATTTTAAGCATCATATAACATATATGATGCAAGTGTACTTTATTAAATCCTAATAGAATACTTCGTTCTTGCAAAAAGAACATATTAATAAGTTTGCATATTGCATTCAAGTTCTTTCCATTACAAAATGATTCCCAAGTTGCCCCAGTGAGTTTCTCTAGCACTCTGAATTATGTGACATGATTTATATTCTTTGGGGAACACAATAACTGTGTAAAACAAACTGGTTTCTTGGGCCATAGTCCAGGGCTCTTACATGATACCAGAGATGCCTGCACTAGCTGACATGTTTATAAATGTTTAGGAAAAGTTCAAAATTAACTTTTGCTGGCCTGCTAATACGTAAAGAGCAGTGATTTCGAGATGGTAAGATTAATTTATCTGACAGAGAAAGGAATGAGTAACATATGGGCAGGGGATCTGGAGGATCTATTTTGCTTAATATAGTATATATGCTTAATAAATTGAGTAGCCATTAAAAACAGATACAGTCTTACATTTAGAAGAATAGAATTAACATTTTTTATATCTTGGACTAAAAATCTATTGGATATTCAGCTCTCCCTGCCTACCATTGTGGTAGGGTTCACAATGTATAAGCACATCCTGTTCTCACTAAGCATATGCAGTTGAGAAAAAAATCAACATGTTTTAGACTGTTACTAAGCGGGACACCCTACAGGCCTTAATCTGTTTCCTCCAAAGTAAGGGTGGGGGAAATTTAAATGCCCACAGGCACCAGTAAGGTACATGAGTGGCACACAGTGAGTTTGAGGAAAAACACATAATCCTTTTGTTGTATCTTTAATTTTTGGTGGAGGCAAGAATAGAGAGAAATCATTCTCCACTGTAAGAAAAGGAACAGTGCCATGCCACAGGATGATGAATGATAACTGAAGCCTCACTCCAGTGTTGGGGAGAGAGTAAGGAATAGGAAGACTGATGAAATGGGCGGTGTATGCCCCACACAAACCAGTCAGATACGCAGCCCTTGTCATGGCTGCCATGAAGCCCGGAGGGCCAAGGGGTGCCAGATCTTACGATTTTTCAAGAGGATCTTAAAGTCAGAATATTTATGTAACATTTAGTCTTTGAGGCTCAAATCTTTACAAAAGAGTCTGTAAGCCAAAACAAATACTTAAAAACTAGATTTATCCCACAGTCCAGCAGTGTGTAACTACCACGGACTAAAAACCCTTTCCTTCTGCCTCAGGGCCTTTGTACCTGCCCTTCATTCTGCCAATAATTTTCTTCCCCCTCCCTTCCTCCTAGTCAACTACACTCATCCCTCTGGTATCGACTCACCTGCCACTGTTTGCAGGAAGTCTTCCTTGATCTGCTAGGTTAGGTTAGGTCCCCTTAGGATATGCTTGCCCACCTTTCTGTACATTTTCATCATAGCACATAATTATATGTTTATTTGTATAATTGTTTGATTTTTTTTTCTCCTCCACCATGAGGACAGAGACCATGTCTCTTTTGTTCAAGAGCACATTGCCTATCATAAAGTAGGCATTGGTAAATAATTTTTGAGTGAGTGGGTGATAACTTTAAATTAGTTCTTCATAGGCATAGCTGGAACTGCTCATGGATGGTTAATGTCTTATGAACCCTTAGATTTGGGCTTTGGAGGAAGGAAGGTCTGGATTTGAATCCCAGATAGCCTACCTGGTGTTGTGATGTTGAGTTTATGTTTCCTCATTTAAAAGAGTAAGACTTCATAGATTTGTGCAGAGGACTAAAAATGAGACATCTAAATATTTGTACAGTATTGACACATAGTAGTTACTCAATAAATGTTAATTGCTAATAATTAGTCTACTCACACTGACTTGCCCACGTCCACTCTGGGCCCGGTGGTGGGAGTTTGGCAGATCTGAGCTAACAGTCCCACTTCCATGCTTTTGACCGCAGAACAGCATTCTCCCAACTAACAACAATGTTCTCCTACCAACCAAGCTAACTAGACAAGATTATCTTCAGTCTGATCTGTATTCAGAGAAATCAGGCTGGGAAGAGGTCTTACAATCCAGAATTTTAACCATGGAATTAATTTAAAAAGTCAGAAAGACTTATTTGCCACAAATGTCTTTCCTAATTGTGTAACTGATCTAAATCAACCCTTTAAAAATGCTCGATACTTATCTCAGGCCCTGTAACCTGCCAGGAGTGAGTTAGGAGCTAGGATGGAACAATGGACATACTATCCCTGAGGTCGGGCATGTAATTCCTTGACTTAGGATATCTGGGAAGGAGACTCCGCGGTATGAGTCACGGGATCGGAGCCAGACTCATCTGAGCTCGATTTTTTTTGTCACTGCAGCTCTGTGGTCTTGGCCAGGTCATTAGACCTTGCCTGTAAAACTAAGGTCATAAAACCTGCTTGGAGGGTTGTTTTGAAGATGAAAGAGAGTACGTGGGAGAGAGCCTGGCATGGAAGAGATGCGCAGTGAATGATAGTTATGTATCAATGATGAGGGGGAATTAGCGCATTGAACTCATTCTCCACCCCTATTTCCCCCAAATAAAATTCTCTTTGGCTTATACACAATAGCACCAACTACAGCAGGCTTCATTGTGTGCTGTAAATCACAGGATTCCAAAGTTATAATGGGAGAAAAAAGACAGTCTTTTAGAAGTTTAGAATCATGGATACACCAGGCCAGAAACCCACCGGCCATGTACAGTTCTTTGTCCTCTATTTCCACTAAAAGGCAGGGAGAAGCCTGGCCCCACCCACAGCACTTCCTGGGAAGTCTGGCAGGTCACCCAGCACTCTGTAGGCCACCCTGTAATCCCTGTTCCCAGCATTTGCATTCTATGATCAGGTAGATTCCAGATGCGTCCTGTGCCTCATTTCTGGACCACTTTGTAGCAAAATGTCCATAAGTTTCACCCTTTGTCTTTTTTTCTTTTTCTATTTTAATGTCTATATGATCCCAGTGTGTCTCACACCAGGCTCTGTGTCCCTTTGCCTCCTCGTCAAATTGACCACAATATAGGTCATCGTTTGTTGTTTCCTATTCGGGGCATCCGTGCTTCTCGGTGACACCAAGTGGCAGCGCCCTCTGAGTCTCACCTGCGTACCTATTTGTGTTCCTGACTGCGTGAGATCACAGAATCTTAGTCTGACTTACCTTTGTTTTCCCAGCAACTGGAACACAGAAGGTGCTCATATCTGCCCACAAAAGGGACTATTTGTGACCGATTTAAGCAAGAGAGGAATTTATTCAAAGGATGTTGGGTGATTACCTGGAATCTCCAAGAAGCCTGGAGATCCAGCCTTTAGATCTGTGTGGCCAGAAACGAGGCCCCAAACAGCACTGAGTGGAGTCACTACTGCAGACCAGATGCCACCCTGGCACCACCAACCCCGCAGCCCAGGCCGCCGGATGCCACCACCTCCTCAGCCACCTCAACTGTCCTCAGGAATCGGCTTTGCTGCTGCTGAGAAGCAGAGACCCCTCCCCTTTCCTCCCTTCTCCCCGTAATAACTACCTCCCAGTTGAAAATCCAGGGCACGTATCCAGGCCTACCTGCAAGGGAGGCGGGGAACGTGGATATCTAACATGGGAGAGGGCCTCCTGCCCAGCAAGGCGACAAGGTAAAGAATTCCCCCATGGGACGGGGGTTCAAAGGCTGGGCAGCCAAAATCACAGCACAGCAAATCGCTACTGCACCTACTTCTTGGCGTTGACTGGCGTCCAAATTGTCTGTTTGGCTTTCTTCGAGCTCCCTACAGCAGCTGAAACTTACAGTGCTCAGTATCTGCTGCAATGAACTAAGGAACAATGAATTGAATGCCACGTAGTCTCTTTTTTCCTTGGGTTCCCATGACATCCACTTTGGTTCACTTTGTCCTAAACTTTTAAAGTGGCCAGACCCAGGCTGGCTCTGCCCTGCGGAGCGGATGCTGCTGAGAACAGCCTGCCGCGGGCACGCCAGCCACCCTCGCTGCCCTTGGAGCCCGCCCCAGAGCTGCCTGGCTTCCCCGGGCTCTGGCTTTGCCTTCTCTTTTCCATCATTCCCTTGCCCTTTGGACTTGATGACTGCATTTGGCTCATTTAGTTTTTAACCCTGGGCACTTTGTAGTGCTTCTCGACAGGGACACTTTAAGGATTTGGTGCAGAACAACTCTGTGTTGAGCAGACCTTGTTCCATGGGTGGCAGGACTTTTTAACGTCCCTGGCCATGCTAATTAAAGGTTAGGACTGTTCTAGAGTCATGGTGACAACCAAAAACTGGATGCACATTTCTAAATTGTCCCTAGTTTGTCGTGGGGGTGGGGCAAAGTCCCCAGTGAGGAAGCCCTGCTTTACAAAGACTCTGCTTAAATTTACTACCCGGCTCCTCCCGTGGGATCACCCCTTCCTGCTCGGCACCCTGGATGTGAACCCAGCTACCTACCCATCTTGACAGTTAGAATTCCACACCCCCTTGGAGGGGAGAAACTTGTGGATTGACATTAGCATTGGGAGGAAATATCGGGCCATAATTGGACATAGCGTTGGGTAGAACTGGACTTTGTGTTCCTACTCTGCTGTGCAATTTCTTCAAACAACTTAATCACCCTTAGCTCCAATTTTTTCACTTGTAAATGGGAGGTATTTTAGGTCAGCCTCCCCAAAAGCAAAGCTTGAGATGGGGATTTTTCATTCAAATGAATTGTCGGGAGAGTGTCCTCAAGAGAAGTGGAATGGGGGAAGCAGGATAGGGCGGGAACAAAAGGTCAAGCGAGGACACTTTGAAGCATAAATTGCACCAGAGTTTGCCCCACGTGGAGATGAGGACTGGCCTTTGCTACCCCTGGGGTCAGCCAGACGGTGAGAGAGCTGAGGTGGGGAGGAGGGTCGCAGTGGCCAAGGGAAGCCTTCCCCCAACCCTCACACACACAGACACATACACACACAAGGGTGTTATCAGCTGTGGGTTGTTATCAGCCAATTCCCACAGCAATGGGGGGTGGCTGAGCAGCGATAAAGGGGACTTGGGTGGGGCACCACCAGCATCATCTCAGAAACACCTACCCTGAGAAGCATGGTTAGCACAGCATGTGGTATGCATTAAGTGGCCATCGACTGGCACGAATGGAGAGCATGATGTCACTTCTCTCTGACAGGTGCATGTGTGTGTTTGGGGAGGTGGGGTAGAGGGAACTGCAGGTGGCAGCCAAGCTGGAGAAGCCTCTTCAAACCCCCGTTCCCTCTCAGGAGCCCACAGCTTCCCTGGCCTCATGCCTGACTCTGAGGGGCGGCCCCAGCCTCTGTGCTGAGGAATGTCTATTATTTACCATTTTCACAGTGAATAGAAGGCCCGAGTCTTAGAATACCCAAAATGTAAATGAGGATACACGGAAGAAAGACAGTTGTCCCAGCCCTAGTCAGAGCTTTCCGTAGATACGAAGTTGCTGGGTTTGTATAAAGAGCAGTATTCTTGCTTTTCCTGGGGGGGGGGGGAGGGGGAGGGAGGGAAATGGAAGGAAGGAAGGAAGTGGGGAGGGAGGAGAGATGAGGATTTCATTTCTCGGATACAGATACAAAGAAAAACACAGAGGGAAGAGACCATTTACCTGACTGCTGCTATAGACCAGGGCCCATTACTTTGCCTTTTGGGTGTATTGAAATCTGTGAGAGCTCCTCAAGTGCTGCTGTCAAATTCCTCCCAGACTCTGGCGCTGTGCACTGTTTCCCGTAGGCAGGCCCCGGCTTACTAGGGGAAATGACTCTGAATACTTCGGTACTGGGAGTACAGAAATCTATCTGCCCTTACCACTAAATTCCTTTACACAATGTCATAAATTTTTAAATTTTCTAAAAAATTAAACCGTTACAATTTTAAGAATATAGTGGTGATATCTGTTCATGGCAGAAAAATTAGAAAACATAGAAGAGTAAAAAGAGGAAATATAGATCACCCACTACCCGGAAATAATGAGTTAGCATTCTGTTGTGTATGCTTACAGATACTTCCTGTGCCTGGGTATGTGTGTGCACACACACTCACGTATGTATGCACACACATATATCCACACGATTATACTGGGCACTGTTTTGTAATCTGCTCTTTTCATTAAAATACATATTATTGACACTTTTTACATCAACTAATATAGCATAACATACTATAATTTTTAATGGCAATGTAGAATTTCACTGTATGATTATACCATAACTTTCTTGATCGACATATTATATTTGACACATACACTGTTTCCAAATGTTTTGCTGTTGTAAACAATGCCATAATGAACATCTTCAGCTAAAATTTGAAGCATATTCATAATTAATTACATATAATAGATTCCTAGAAATGGGATTACTGAATCAAAGAGTTTTCACATTTGCAATTTTATACACATTGCCAAGTTACCTTCCAGAAAGGCTGTAAGTATATCTATGTTCACAGCTTCTATATGAAGGTAAGGTTCACTGTTCTTTTGGTTAACACAGTGTAAGTATAACTGTTGGTAGTGAAAATGTTGCATGATGTTATTTTTAAATATTTCAAAGGAAATGCTCACTGTTTAAATGACCCAATACACACATAAGTCTGACTAATTGCTGTCTAACTAAATTTTTTTCTGTATTTATGACAGTGATTAGCATAGACACTTTGAAAATACCTGGCTTAAAAATCATATCTAAGGATACAATACATTCAGTGCCCAATTTTAGGTTTATGAAATAGGTTTTTAATAATAAAAGCTGACATTTATGTTACTTTCTGATGCTTAGGTTTTCACTTAACTCATAAGATAAACATCTTGTCAGTTACATTTATAGCTCAACCAACTAGTTAACACATCAGAAATTTTTAATCAAAAATTGAAAATTTGTCCAAGCAAATAAATGAAAGGGAAGAAAAATCCAAAAAAAATACTTGATGAAATGTTAATTGTATTCAGTAAGCAGACAAACAATTTTGGCATTAGGAAACTTAGAGTTTGTTCCCAGCTTTGTCGCTGATCTTCTGGCCTTTGAGGAGTTACTTAAGCATGCCATAAAACAGAGAAATAGAACAACTCCTGCATTCCTGCTTTCCTGCACACTTGGCCTCATTGCACATGAGTTTTGTAAGTTTATTAGAAACTTTCTGCCAAGCACTTTAAACTCCTTGAAGAGGAATGCTTTATAAATAGAATTTTAGCTTGTGGGGTGCCATACTAGTTAAGTAAATTTCTCATGTTTCTTTCTTTTTTCTTTTTGTTTCCAGCCATTTTACCACTTAAGGAATCTCATGTTTCTTAAAAAACTGTTGCACAAGTGATTTAATAGGAAACAAACAAAAGCTGTCCAGTTGCATGATCTACTAGTTTCTGGAAAGCTTCCCTAAAATATTCTCCTTTTATATATATGCCTTGAAG
Source organism: Indri indri (assembly GCA_004363605.1). Lineage (NCBI taxonomy): Eukaryota > Metazoa > Chordata > Mammalia > Primates > Indriidae > Indri > Indri indri. The sequence goes on from RJWJ010003623.1 coordinate 75,205, forward strand.
CAGTAATAATACTTCCCTGTGTCAACTTTAAATATTTCTCTTTTTTTCTCAAATTAAGACTCCATCCTACAGGAAATACTTTTCTGAGAAGAAATAAAAAAATAGTAACTGTATTATATATCCTCAGTTGTAAAACACTATCGATTCCAGAACTTGTCTTCAATTTAGTGATAGTTTTACTGTCATTAGGAAAAAGAAAACATTACAAGAAAAGTAGACGTAGGGAGAAAATATTTGCAAACCATCTATCTGATAAAGGGTTAATATCCAAAATATATAAGGAACTCCTACACAAGGCCAGACTGGTTTAGAGCAGAGCATCTAACTGCCAGACCAGGGTCCCAACCACCGGGCACGGTGCCTCCCAGGTGTGTCTTGAACATTTCCATTTCCAAACCACCACATGGCCCTTTATCTGGGCCCTCCTTGGGGAAAGTAGGATTTATAGGGACCAGTGGCACCTGCCTACTCCCAGGTGGCTCTGCCAGCCTGCCACGCATCCTCTGGTCCATCTTTACGTCCTCTGAAATCCCCACTGAAACTTTCTTTGTGCTTAGGGGCAGAGTGTCTGTGAAATCGTAACTGAAATTAATCTAAAAGGGAACATTCTCTTAGTACATTACTTAGATGGATTTCAGATTAAATAAACCACATAGATGATTCTGTTCCTTCTCTTATTTTTCTCTTAAAATGACTTTCCCTGAATATATATATATGAAATCGTACATGTATATATGAAATCATTCAGCAAATATTTACTGAGGTCTACTATAAGTTCAGGCACTGAGGATAAAGAATGGGGACAAAGGTCACAAACGTTTCCCTCAAGAATCTTACACAATGCACACTATCTGGGTGAGGGGCACGTTTATAACTTTGACTCAAACTGTACAAAAGCAATTTATGTAACCAAAACATTTGAATCCCGATAATACCCTGAAATAAAATAAAATAACAATAATAATTTAAAAATAATCTTACGATCTAATAGGGGAGTTTAAAATTGTTTAATTTCTATTAATTATTTCATTTCTATTATTTTATTAATTATTTAAATTAATAATTATGTGAATAAATACATAAATACAAATTGTGATTCATCCTCTAAAGACCAAGCACTCAGTGTTTTCAATATATGACCAGGTGTCCTAACCTGGTCGGCTGGATCAGGGAAAGCCTTCTTGGAGAAAATGACATTTAAGACAAGACTCCAGTGATGTAGGCAATAAAAGTAAGGAAAAAACAACTCAGAGGAGAGAACAGCACCTGTGAATGCCCTAAGATGGAAAAAAGTAAAATCTAAATATTATACAGCCTCAAAGCTCAGTGCAAATTAGGTTTTCACCTGAAAACTTTCTAAAAAGTGCCCCCAGACATTTAGTCTCCCTGCCTCTTTCTTCCTACAAATTCTTCTAGTATTTTATCACTAACTCTTTCATAATAGTAACAGTAATAACAACAACCACATTTAATGAAGGCTTCCAATGTCCCAGACTCTGCTGTAAGCAGTTTATCTAGTTTTCTCATTTACTTCTCATGATTCTATGAGATAGATACTGTTATTACCCATTTTACAGATGGATAAACTGAAGCGGAGTGAATTAATTTAGCTGTCCCGGTTAACAAGTGGAGCAGTTGGGCAGGGTCTCCTAGCCAATGCCCCTGTGTTGCCGTCCTCACCATTTCTGTGCATGTCTTACCTCCTCTACCGGATGATAAACTCTGAGAGAAGGGGCCAGGACAAATGACTCAGTCATTTATTCGTTCATTCAGCCAGCATTTGTTCCATGACTCCTACTTGCCAGGTACTGTACACCTCCACACACCCAACCCAGTACACTGCAGGAATGGGTGAGTGAACGATCACATCAGATAGCTCGGAGAGCCTTCTCTGGGGCAGGGGATGCCAGGCAGAGAAGCTGTAATGAGGGCTGGAAGCAGCAAAGGAAAACTTCACCTAAGTCCCCAGACAGCAAGCAACTCAGGCGAGCAGGGCTCCTAAGCACAGCCAAGCATCTCATGGTATGTTAGGTAGCGTCACATGTTACCTCACTTCCCATACAACACCCCTGGGGGTAGAGTTTGTTATCCCAAAGTGCATAAATAAGGAAATGGAACTTTAAGAGTGTGTGTGACCTGCCAAAAGCCGTGTAGCTGGAAAATGGCAAGGCTAGGATTCATCCCAGCCTTGTCCAACACCTAAGTCTTCTTCCTTGCAGCCTCCTAGATTGTGTTACGGAGTCCTTCCTTGGTGAACTGAAAGGCAGCAAAATGCCCAAAAGTTTGTCTGTTCCCAAACTATGGTGTTTATTGGTAAAATGATCAAAATACACACACAAACATGGTTGCTAAATAAGTCAGGACAAGGATTATCTTGAGAAAGGAGATGGCTGTGTTGGAAAGGGACACTCAGCAAGCTTTTGAGGTGCTGGCAATGTTATATTCTTCGTCCTAAGTGGCAATTCCGTGAGCGTTCACTTTATAAATTAAGCTATATATTTGCTTGGTGTACTTTTCTGTGCGTGTTATGTGTCACCATGAAGACGTTTGCCATTTCTTCCAGCAAAATATGGCCTGCCATAGATTATAGAGGCAGGTGGTCCTGGCGAGAGAGGTATTTAGATGTTGAGCTGCTTTTCAGCAAGACCCAAAGGGACAAATTCTTGAGACGGTGGCATAAATGAGATGAAGTCATCATCTCCCTCGCCCTAGTTGCAGGGCTCAGAGCTGCTTACTTTGGTCCAGGTATGAACCCAAAATGCAAAAGCAGGTCATGCAGGAGCTATGCGATGTTCCCAGTCAGGGTTCATGGAGGGAATGGGATTTACTATAACGGATTATTTACTCTTCTGGAAATTCACCAAGAGTAGCTAAAGGACACCGGACAAAGTTGCAGTCTGCAAGCAACTGCTTGCGCAAACAGCATCATTGCATTTCCTAGTCTGCTGCCTCGCCAAGCCGTTGTCCTGGGTGATGACACATAGGAACCCCTATCACTCCACTCATGCAGGACAACAGAGTGGGATGGCCAAGAGTGTTAAAGGACCTCGACTCTGCAAGACGAGGCCCATGGGAGAATAACGGGCCAGGCCAGAGTATGACCCACAGAGGAAAATTTGAAAACCATCACTCAAATATAACATTCTGCCTTGCTATGAGTATCCATTTTCTATTTTTTCCTTATATTTTTGGCTCATTATTTTAGGTGCAGTGGGTCTATTTTGGTTTCCCCAAAGCAATATTTTAGCTATAGAACATTTGTCACTTTGAGAGTCAGAAAGGAATCTCAATGTTCTTCATGATTTTGTAACAGAATTCTAATGTATCAGCCACAGACCCTGTTAGTAAGTACCTAAATTGTGCAGAGTGCACCAAATTAAAAAGATTATAGTTCCCAGCATCACACACACACACACACACACACACACACACACACAGACCTTGTTCTTCCTGTGCCATGTTCCCATGCCTTGTTCTTCTCGTGACAAATCCCATGACAGATGTGTCCCAAAAGGATATGCATCAACTGTTTTATTTCTCTTTACTGTTATTTTTCTTTTTTGTCATTTTAATTCATTTTTGTAATTACTGACAATGTTCTTATCTAACAAGCAGCATTTCAAATACATATTTTAGAAACGGAATTGATAATGAACTTTTCTCCTTTCTTGACTGCCCTAAAAATTGAGTTAAGTCACAGGCTGTAAGTCATGCAGGGGTCTCAGCCACTTCAGAACTGAGAGACCTGGGCAAGTGATTTAACTTCTCTGAGCCTCAGTTTCCTCTTCTGTAAACAGGAGCAATAATGCATGGTTCATGGGACTACAGAAGAACTAAATGAGATTACGTGTATAAAGCAGACAGCACAGTGCATGGCAAACAGTAGGTGGCTAATACGTATCATTCTCTTTCCCTTTCCCCTTAGCTTACTGAAGTCTTTGAAGGATACAGCAAATAAACACATGGTACATCCTGTGGGCTAAAAAATGTGATTTTTAGAGGCATAGGGTGTTTTCAGTTCTAAAACAACCCTTGTGAATCCAAGAATAGCTCTGTTTATGACTATGTGTTTTTATCCATCTAGGTTCACTCAGCCCTCAATGTATCAGTTAGTCTTTCACATTAGGTTTAAATTTCATTTCCTCCAAGGAAGTCTTTCTTGGGCACTTCAGTTCACAGTGATCTCTCCCTTTCTTAAATCCTTCCCCTCCTGAATGCAAAACCTTACGTGTGTGTGTGTGTGTGTGTGTGTGTGTGTGTGTGTGTGTAATTTTTCTTAATCAAATTGTCCACCTCTAAAGCAAGGATTGTAACCAGTGCCCCTTTGTGTTCCCAGAACCCAAAACAGTGCCCAGTATTCAAGCAAGTGCTAAAGATATGCTTGTTGGTCGATTGGTTGAACGATCAGTAGACAAGGACTTAACTTCTTGTTATAATTGTGTAACAGGCTTGTATTCTCTAGAGTTTATACAGGGAAGCACCAGGAATTCATCCCCCAATTCTCCAACAGCCCCTCAACAACTCCCTCAACTACTTGGGAGTGGTTGAGGAAGGATCATCCAGGATCTGTGATTTGAGCCAATCTGAGATCTACTATAAATCCAATAGCTTAATCCACTGCTCCCCTAGCTAAGCAATGAGCAGTGTTTCTTCTCTACTGAAAACAAAAACATTTGTCCAGTTTAGTAAATGTCAGCCCGGCAGCATGAAGAGCAAAAATATCAAGTGCCATTTCCATGAAGCGAAGTTACTGGGCCAACAGCAGATGCATCCGTTGGCATCAGGCGAAGCTCATTTTGTTAACAACCGTAGCGCCAGAGACCAAGAGCACACAAAGCCCAAGCTTTCAGAGCTGGTCAAAAGGCCCACCTATTGTCTCCGGCAGACAGTGCCAGAGATAAAGTATCCTGGAGACTCAATGTAAGGCAGGCTGAAAATGCATGTGCCAAGCCACAACGAAAGCAACGCTACACAATGGTAGCAACTGAAGGAGCAGCTGGTCCTGGTGGCACCAGACTGTGACTTTCAGCCCATGTCATCAACACTTGTCCAGAGAGTAAACATTTTCTGAAGAGGTGCCTGTCAGTTTCCATTTATTTATAAATAAGTGAATGAATAGCATCCAACTTACACATTTTTCATGGTCTTTTTTTTCCCTTTAAATTCTGAAACTAGATGAGAAAGGACACCACATAGCAAAGTGATACCACAAGGAGAATGCAGTGCTGTCCTGGAAGGAGAGTTGACGACTGACGGATGATACACGTTGAGTCAATGAAATGAGACAGTTGCAGGCTATTGTTGGAACAAAAGGAGGTCAAGTTTTATTCTTCTCCTCCTAGGACACAAAGAGGTGGTCACAACTTTTCTTTAGAAAGAAGAAGAAGAAGAAGAATGCATTTCTAAAATCAAAGCTTCCCAGGGCAGCGAGAACAAACCCAGCGTTTTTTAGCTACGCAATCTCCATAGGTGGACAAATGCTCCTGACCTTTTAAATTGAACTTGCAATCTTCTTGGACTTAGCTGCCACTTTAAGAAAGTCCTTTTGAATGCAAATTAGCCATAGGCATCTCATTTTCTGCCTCTCCTCTTGGAAATATCAACATGAGTGTGAAAAGAGGAAACTGTATACATCCAGTACTATCCTTTATGGAGGTTTGTAGAATCCAATGGTACCTGAGTAGGTTTCCTATCAGCAAAAATGGCCTTGGAGTGCTTCTCTCCTTAGCAGCTCTCTCTTTCAAAAATAAAAATAAGTAAATTGAATCAAATTCATCTTGGGCCAGTGGGTGAATTGGAAACAATACGAAAGATTAAATAAATGCACCTTCTTTGAAACCAGTAAGGATATTTTCTAGGCCCAATTCAGATGACATGGAGCTTCCTTTTGCAAAGCAGCATGCTACACAACAAATGACTGGCCAGGGCTTTGGGAATAAATTTCAGCTGACATCTACTAGCTGAGTGTGGTTGATTGATTGTATTAATTCCCCAATTAATTACTCCTTCCCGTATCCAGGTTCTGACTCCCATCCCAGCCATGTGACTTTCTCTGGCCAAAGGGATGTTGTCAGACATGTCACAAGCAAAGAGTTTTAAAAATGTGTGTTTCAGCTGGTGTTTCTCTGGGCTTCAACCTAGAGCTGTGATCTGGAGGGAATGGAATCTTTGAAGTAACCTGGGAAATTTCAAGCACATTGCAGGATTCTTCTGGGTATCACAAGAGACTTTCTGTTTAAATGTTGGCAGCGTACCCTGCAGACTCCACTGCAGTTCTCCAAACAGGGCACCAATTATGGATCATGTGGTGTCTACGGTGAATGGAGACCAATAGAGAAGACATTAAGAAGGTATTTCTTCAGTTGGGAGAGATCTAGAGGCAGAATGTGCAGCACAGAAGGAATTCTCATAGATTACATGCCAATTGTGCCATGGGTAGTGATAAACAATTTCACATACCTTTTCCAATTTAACGAATTTAATTATGACAGTCATCTTGTGAAGAAGTTATTGTATGCTCATTTTACATATGAAAAAATTTTTTTAAAAAAACTAAGCTTGTGGTGTAAAGTGATTTGCCAATATCATGTTGTATATCAGTTATCTTTTGCCACCATCATGCTTCATAACAAATAACCACAAAACCTGGTGCCTTTGAATAATAAGTGTTTATTCAGCTCACAAGTCTGCAGGTTGCTGATTTAGGCTGGGTTCAGCTGGGCAGTTCTTCTGGCCTGAGCTGGGCTCACTTACATGCTTGGGAGTCAGCTGACTGTCAGCAATTAAGATCACTTTGGCTGAGATGAGTAGGCGGCCTCAGCTATGCTCCAGTTGTCTCTCACCATCCAGTAGGATAGCACTGGCATACATATTCCCATGGCAAAGGCTGAGGGCAAGAGCCCATCTGAAAACCCAGATTCCCAGAGGTAGATCTAGCAAGAATATGAGACCAAACCATTCCCTCATTTTAGCAATGTTTAATGAGCGTTAGACATTGATATTTCAATGTGCAAGATTCCAGTCAGGCCTTTGGCATCTCCCTTCTGGGATTTTGTAGTGATCATCTAAGTGGTCTTCCTTGTTTTGGGTTTGTCTCACTCCTCCTCACTATCCCTCCTATATTAATTTTCCACACAACTGCCACGTGGCTCCCAAGTTTACGATTCTTTAATGCTCCCCCATCCCCATGATAGGTCCAGTCTCCCTAGAATAACATGCAAGACCCTTCATGATCTGATCATTCCTACCTACCTCTCCTGCCTCATTTGTTACCACATCCCTGTACCTTCCAACTTGGCTACACTAAATAACTTGCAATTCCTGACTCGATATGCTGTGTTATATTTCAGTGCACTAACATAAGCTATTTCCTCACTCTGATATCTCCTCCCATTCACCTACCTGCTGAACCCCAATTCCTCCTTCAAAACCCTGACCAGGAAAGGGAATGGGATGGGCAGTCATATCTACTCTCTTGACTATCCTTTCAAAACATATCTCGAATCCATACATACGCCTACATGTCATTTGCACACTTTGTATTGCTTAAAATTTTTCATAACGACCGTTATTATTTTTGTTTGTATACAACACACAAAAAAGTATAACCTGAACACAGTGATGGCTTATGCTGCAATCAGGTCAACCGTAAGTGAACTTGAAAATGACTTTGTGGTAATCACAAAATCTCAGGATTCAGAAGTACCTGTCTGGTCTGAGAGCTCATTGGATGCTTCCATCTATTTTACAACAATCCAATCTAAGCTTGACTACCTCCAGTAACAGATAACTTGCTGTTGCCCACAGAAGCCCACTTCATCCTTGGATAATTCATGTGGTAATAAAATTCTTCCTGATATTGCATTGAAATTTGCCTCACTGGAGCTTTTTCTTGCTGATTTTCATTCCCCACTGTAGGCTTATAAAACAAGTAATCCTTCCCCCACCTGAGAGCCTGTCTATACTTTAACACAAAGTACATGGCAAACTCGAGCTTTCTCTTCTTCAATCTAAACATCTCTCTGTCCTTCAGCCACTCCACATGTGGTGTGAAAAGAATGGAAGAAACAGAAATAGCGTCCGTGAGTCATGAAGTAGAGTTTTTTAAGTATAAAATATGTGCTCTTGGAAAACACTAGCAGTAAAGGTTAGTGGATGAGTTGAGATGGTAGCTTGAGAAATAGAGCCAAAATTTCAAGAAGAAACAGATATTTTGAGTGAAGGGGAGAACTGAGCGTTATCTACACAGAGAAAATGGTACCAGTAGGAATGGAAATGGGATAAACAATGGAATGTGACTGAGTACCCAGGCAGAGGGAAGGCAAGCCAAACAAAAGGTGAGAAAACAGAAGGATTTGGCGGGGAAATAAATGAGCTGAGTTGAAACAAATCTTTCCAGGAAAAGAGGTGAGCAGATGATCAACTATGAGAGGATGAGGCCAGTAACATAGGATGAAAGGGGAGGGAGAAGGGGTAGGAAAAAATGGGAGAGTGCATTGTTGAGTTGAAAATTCATATTGAAAGCATCACAGTGGAACTGAGGAAACAGAGGGAGTCAATGGGAGGTAAAAAGAAGGAGTATTGACCTGTGGTGAGGCCTGAGTGTAGGAAAGAGTGGACCAGTCTCAGGGTTGAGTGAGTTTTTCCAACAGTGTTTAACAACTCAGTGTTTTCCAACCTCACCCCACACACCCCAGTGCGGGCTCAGAGTGATTGCGCTATTGAATTCTGGTGGAGACCAGAGAAGCCCACTGCAGGAAAGACAGCAGCAGCTCTTTGTCCCCAGTTCCAAGGGGGTGTGTGCTTTTGTGTGTGCAGATCCACAAGTGTGTGTCCCAATAGAAACATTCTACTCTCTGGGCTTATTAAAGAATCTTAATGCCTTCTAAAATTGCCCAAGCCAGGAAAAAAGCCCAGTATTCAACAGTGTGGAACTGCTTGACCTATTCAGTCAGAAATAATAGAAATATATTAAAAGTGCTACCTTTTCATGCTCTTAACATAA
>RJWJ010003624.1:0-39937 GCA_004363605.1 Indri indri
ATAGCAGCCTGAGTGGACTGAGACAGGTGTATAAATAAGCCCAACAGCATTGAAAACCTGTTTAAGATGCCCTTACCCTACACTAAAACAATTCCTCTCCTAGGAATATATCCTAGAATAGAGGTTTCCTATCCTGAGATGCATGGGTAGAATTTAAAGGCCATGTGAACTTGGATGGAAAAAAAAATTACTTCTTTATTTTCAGTAGTCCTTAAGTGAAATTTAGCATTTTTTATTTCCTTTATTTGTGAACATAGACAACAAACCACAGTAGTGTTAGCAGTACTATGACTTTGTCACCAAAGAAACAAAAATATTTTCATATCATATTATAATTATCGATGATAACTAAGCTAAGTGTAAATATCCTTTACATTCCCTACTACATCAAAACCAGGGAGGTTGTTAGATCTACCCCTAGATCTTGTTATGTAATGGATTAATAAAGAAAGATATTTAATGCTATTAATGTATAAATAATTTGTTAACATCTTCAAAACTATGTTTCCATATATTTGGTTTCTTTTGTAATCTATGACTTTATTTTGCACATTTAAATACTTAGTCTGAGAAGGTATCCAACAAGTTTCACCAGACTTCCAAAAAGGTCCATGGCACAGTTAAAAACCCTACTCCATAAAAAACTCTTACACAAAATACACAAAACAGGGCTATTTAGAATAGAAAAAATGTCAATGACCGAAATAGCCAATGACAGTAGAATGTATAAGTACATTGTGATATATTCACATTGTATATGACTATTTTGCTGCAGTAAAAATGAGTGATTTATAGTTACACACAATGTGGATGAATTTCAGGTAATTGAAAAATGGAAATTGCAGAATGTTTAGTATCTGATTCTGTGTGAAGAAAGTAGAAAAACAGACAAGCTAGGCCATGTATTGTTTAGGGTTACAAACATGTAAAATTATAAGTCAATGAAAGGGAATGATAAACACAAAAATCAGATTAATGAGTTACCTCGGAGTCAGGAGGAAAAAGTATGAGATCAAAGAAGAAACTTCAGAAGCAACGTTCTTTTTCTTAACCTGGTGGTAGGTACATAGGTGATATCTGTCTTAGCTTGGGCTGCTATAAAAAAATACCATAAAGTATGCCATTTTGTCTGGGTGTCTTAAAAAACAAACATTTACATCTCATAATTCTACAGGCTGGGAAGTCCAAGACCAAGGTAACAGCATAGCCAGTTCCAGTGAGGGCACTCTTCCAGGTTGCAGAGGGTGAGATTCTCCTTGTATCCTTACATGAAAGAGTGAGTAAGAGAGCTCTCTGCAGTTTCTGTTAAAAGGACCTAATCCCATTCGTGAGAGCTTCACCCTCGTGACCCAATTATCTCCCAAAGGCCCCACCTCCTAATACTACCACACTGTGGGGTAGGATTTCAACATATGAATATTGGGGGGACAAAAATATTCAGTCTATAACATAATCATAGCATGATTCTTTATAATTTACATGTATTTCTTTTTCTTTTGTCTGTTCGATGTTTACTCAAAGCAATTTTGAAGTGTGTATAATTCTGCCTGCTTTGTGAAGAATGAAATGAAGGAGATCCATAGTAGAAATAGGCAGTCATCTAAGGAAAATGTTGTGCTTTGAGCTAAGCTTTGAGTAAGCTGTGAGCTAAGCTTTGCCTCACTGAGCGGTAATGGGTAGACAAAGAGAAAAGTAGTCACATTTGGATACATCTTAGAAGTAGAAGCAGGAAGTGAGTGTTGAATAAGAGAAGAAAAAAAAGAAGACTTTGCCTGAGCAAATGGATGGAGATGGAGCTGTTGCAGAGATGGAGGATCCAGTGCAAGGAGTGTGTTTAGAAAGGAAATGAATGGTTCTGTTTCAGACCATAAATTTTAAGACATCCAGGTAGAAATGTCACTAGGCAGTTGCTATTTACATATATGCTACATAAGCAGAAACATAGGAACCATAACATTACTGACCCAGAAAAGAACCCTGAATCCATTTTCTATTCTAAATCTGAAAACAAAAAAATCTTGATGGTTCCTTAATGTCCCTACCTCTCCAATGATTATAGGTGAGTTTGGGAATTGCTAGCAGCAATTAGTTCTTTCAGACAAGTCTCTGTTTTTTCCACTAAACTGCTGAAACAACGGATTCTTCCATTTGAGATTTTCACACCTGAGTGAATTTATTTTTATTTTTATTTTTTAATTTTTATTTTTTAATTATAATTTGACAAATTAAAGTTTTTATATATTTATGGGGTACAAATTGGTGTTATGATTTATGAATACAATGTGGAATAATTATATCAAGCTAATTAACATATCCATTACCTCAGATACTTACCATGTTTTGTGGTGACAAAAATTAAACAATTTTTGTCGTTTGAAATTTATTCTTTGCGATTTTTGAAATGTTCAATACATTATTATTTACTATCGTTACTATGCTGTGCCTTATATTTCAATGTAAAAAAACCTTATTCTTCCTGTCTAATTGAGGCTTTGTACCCATCTCCCCATTCCACGCAGCCTCTGGTAACCACCATTCTACTCTCTGTTTCTTTGGGCTTGATTGTTTTTGTGAAGAAAAGGGAATGCTTGCACAGAGTGAATTTATTTTCTGCCTTTATTCAGAATGCCCCAATCCCTTCTTTGACTTCCAGGGCTGATTCCCATTCTAGTCAGGTTATAATATCTAATTTATAATACCATATATTGGGATTGCACTTTAGAGATTACAATGAGCTTTCACATACATTACTTCATTTACACATTCTAGTACTTCCCCGAGATAGTTTAGAAGGGTGTTATCATGGCAATTTTTAAGATGAAGCAATTAAGACACCTAGTAGTAATGTGACTTGCCCAAAGTCATGTTTATTAAGTTGAAGAGCATAAACTCAATCCAAAGTCTGCTGGCTCCCTGTGATCTTGTGTTTATTCTATATCTTATAGTGGTTTGCATGTTGAGAAAAAGTACCAGTTCTTGGCTCCTGGGTAATTGTACTCTAAAGACATTTGCTATAAGTTTTTAGATAATTAGCAATTAGAATGCTTGCTCCAGGTAACTAAAGTAACACCACCAACATTGTAATTAAAATAAAAAGAAGGGCTATAGTTGTTGTTCAGGGATTTTTTCTTAAAATAATTTCCAAACACTCCCCTACGTATTACTTCTTTGCTATCTATAACACTATTATAGACTGGCTGTGGTAATATTATCATTTGGAAAATGAAGAAATGGAGCCAGAGAAAGGTGAAGCTAGCTGCAAACCAACTACTAATAGATTCCTATGATTCCCAACATCTAGACCTTTTCCTAGTCTCTACTGTCATGTATGATTGAAATTTCCTTTGGAAAAATCCCTATATTATGTTAAAAATCCTACTGCAACAGAAGGGTATTCTAGGTGTTGTCTTATGCAAAATTTTAATGCTTAAAGAGAATGCTATGCTAAGTAAATTTTCAGTAATGCTATATTTAGTATGAGGAGCACTGTCATAGGTAGAAATTCCTCACATAACAGAATATATTTTAATGTGCTAAATGAATTTTTATTTTATTTATTTAAGAAGCTTTTTCCCCATGCTACAGTTCTAAAGATAATCTCACCAAGAAAGATTTAATTTAAAAAATTCCCTGCCTAAGCTCCTTCCAGCAAACCCCTGATAGCCTAAAGTTTAAAATACTGTTTTGAGTGTTTATTTGGGGCTGAAATTACAGAGAAATTTCTCTCTTTTTTTGCCTTATATATTACTTTAGTGTTTTAAGTTAAATTTTCATAATCAGCGTATGTCGCTTTTGTAATCAGAAAAAAACAGACAAGAGGTCATTTAAAATATTTTAAACTGTAATGTCTTCTGCAGAATTTTTTAGAAAATATCATTTCATTTTGTTATAATAGCTGAATGTAAAATAACACATTGAAAGTTACTAGATTTGAAGTAACATAATTGCAATAATTCTATATAAGCATTATGATTCATTGAATATTTGATGTGTTTTTATGCTAATCTAATCAGATCATCTTACAAAAATTCAGGCCCAGGAATCCTTAATGATACACTTTGAAACAACCGTAGTCTTTGAAATACACAAAAATAGATGCCACAAAGGTTTTCTGGGACATATTTCTGCCAGTAGTTTGTTTTTTCCGTACTTTACCCTTAAATGCAATAATCATGAGAAGGATACTCATACTTAAAATATACCCTGGTATATATGTACTAAAAAATAAAAATCAAATATATATCTAGTTCTAAAATGTTGAATCTGGATTTCAGTTCTGAAACTCTGATCCATCAAACACCTTTAAGCTAACCCCATGAATCAATGTTTGATTCAAGCTATTTCAAATCTGACTTTAAAAAAGTAGGGGCTAGAGGCTGGTCTCTAATGTCCTTAAAGAAAGTAGTGATTTGGGGAATCCCTTCAGTGTGGGTAGAAAAGTCTGGAATAGAGAATGAATAGTTTATTATGGCAGGGGGAGGGGGAGCCTTAGAAAAGTGTACTTTCTTTGGTTAGAAATATTTTAGCTTCCTGTTATATATCTGGTTTTTGGTTTTTTTCTTCTTTTTAACGAAGTGACACAAAATGTCATTGTTCTTCCAATGTACTCATTATTAAATTTGATTGGGAGCTATGATGCTCCTATGGGAGAGAGAAGAAACTTTTACGCTTTATGGTTGATAAACATTGTGGCCACCCTCTCTTAGATATCTTTGGTAAGCAACTACAAAGCAAAATAAAATTTTAAATTATAAGCTTTTCAAGGCCTATGATATCTCAGTTATCCAATCATACAATTGTTTGAAGCTCATGTCTTTTCACTATGGATGATACTTTGTTTCTTTTACCTAGAAAAGGCTGCTTGCACAGGCCCTATGTTGGGCAGTTTACCCCAAAGTGAAAAGGTAATTATGTACAAAGTGAGGTAACACAGTTTGGTAAGTGATAACAAATGTATAATTGAAGGAACAACAAAGTAGAGCCTAAGTAGAGAATGTTGTTCTAGTAATCGCCCATCAGTTTTGAAAATGTATGATGGAGATGAGCAGAAGAACACAACCTGAAAACCAGGCTCAGGGCAATCTTCCATCCAACCAAAGAAAAATCTAAATCCGGAGCACTGGCCTCCTATAAAAAGGTGTATCTTTGTCAAACAAAACTTAACTCTGAATCAAGAGAAGGCATTGGCAACTCCTAGTTTTTTAAAAAATCAAAGTTAGAAAATGAAATAAACAAAAAGAATAATTTACTCCCAATCACTTAAGACCTTTGTTACTTTGAATTCCCATTTGTCACATTTTCCCTCATATTAGGATGGCTTCAGGCGATTTTAGGATCAAGCTAAGAGGAGGCATGATAGTGTAAAATATATTTTTGGCCTTCATCTCAATTTCCTAGCATATAACTGCTAAAATCCTGGGAATCTCCAAAGCGATGTCCTTTTGTATGTTAATGATTAACTGATGGCTGGCAGCACACAGGCAGCTTCAGAATGGGGGTTGGTCACCAGAAAGACCAAGGCAGGATTAGAGGGTTGGGACTTTCAACCCCATCCCCCCCAACCCCCTGGGAGGGGAGGGGCCTGAAGATTAAATTGATCATTAATGGCCAATGGTTTAATAAATCATGCCTATGTAATGAAGTCTCCATAAAAGGCCCAAAAGGACTGGAATGGGAGAGCTTCTGGATAGCTGAACACATGGAGGTTCCTGGAGGCTGGCAGGCATAGGGAGGTCATGGAAGCTCTGTGCCACTGATCCCGTACCTCTCCCTACACATCTCTTCGTCCTTATAATATCTTTGTCCTTATAATATCCTTTATAATAAACTGGTAAATGTAAGTAAGTGTTTCCCTGAGTTCTGTGAGCCACTCCAGCAAATGAATAAAACCCAAAGAGAGAGTTATGTTAACCCCAACTTACAGCTGGTCAGTGAGAAGTTCTGGAGGCCCATACTTGCCATTGGTGGGAAAGGGGGGCAGTTTTGTGGGACTTAGTCCTCAACTGGTAGGATCTGATGCTATCTCCAGGTAGATAGTGTTGGAATTTAATTGGAGAACACCCCACTGGTGTCTGATGGAGAATTGATTGCTTGCTTGATGTGTGGGGCACAGAAGTCTTCTGTGTTGATAGTTGTTTGTACTGATGCCAGAGCAGAAGAAAAACACAGTTTGAGTTTTTTCTGAACAGGAGGTAATGCATAAAGTGATTTAGTTCGGCTTTAGTGGAATATGTTTGTGTGTTGTCCAATTACTCTGTTGAATAGTTAAGTTATTGCTAGCTGCTCCAGTGTAGGAAGGCCACCATGCCACCCAACCATCATGACATGAAGGTGCAAGGCCAGAGATTATCTTGCCCAGACCCTAAGTATATAAATTGCAGAGGCACAACAGAAGCTAGTGTGCAAAAATGTCTCCTTAATCTTATAACTCACTTAGGAAAGAAACTTGATACACATTTTCCAAATGTGAACAGTTTAAAATTTAATATAAAACATTAAATAAAAACTTGTGCAGCTTTAAAGAAAAATTTCTATCAATAACAAAAACATATTTTGAACAGATACCCTAAAGGAAAGAAACACCTAAAGGAGGGGAAGGTAAATATAAATAAAAATAATAGACAACATTAAAAGAAATATTTTTTTCATTGTATTTTTTACATTACATGAAGTTGCCAAAAGTGACATTTGTGATTGTATTCTCTACACAAAAACACTTTTTTTTTAACAAAAATTTTTGTATTGTCTTAAATAATTCCCTTAAGGAGCTGGAATTGAAACAAAATGCTAATACTTTTCAAAATGCTCGCCCACCTCTAAGAAAAAGTAGGTACTTTTAAGTCTGTAGTCACAGGTATCGGATTCTGATGCATCCTAAAAATACTCTTAACAAAAAATTATCCCTAGAGATAACTATCATTGTGTCTTTTCATATCTATTTTTTTTTTTTTTGTGGCCATGGTCAAAGAATCGCAGATAGACTTATTCAGAACAAGGCTCTTGAATTCCAAGTAGAAAAAGCTATGTTGAAATTACATGCATTTATATATGAAGAAATATCAGCTGTACTCTGATGCTTTAAGATTATGTTAGAACCAATTTTGTTATTTGGAACTGGAAGATTCAAGAAAGGGAACACACTGTGTATATCATTGGAAATCTTTAAAACTTTACTTTTGAAGAGTGGAAGCTTTATTCTGAATGATATTTTTTCCTGGGCCAGAAAAGCTTTTTCTCTGACTTTGGTGACAATTGTATACTTTAGAACTAACTGGTATTATTAATAAAGGAACTGAAAAAGATTTTTTTCAGTGTGATACTTCTAGTTCCTTTGCTTTTTGATGGGATGCAAACTGTGAGCTATTTAATATACTCAAAATGCTGTTAGGAAAAGCTATCATTAGCATTTTGAACATCTTTAGAAATCCTATGCAGTCTGATGTATGGCATGATAATGAAGTAAAAGGAATGAACAGTCTTTCTATTGATAGGTACTGTATCTACAATGACAACTACAGGTGGGTAAATGGTCATGGATTAATTTTATTCAAGCAGGCAGAACATCTTGATGTGGGGTTTGAGAAACAAATTATTACTGTAATCTCTCCAATGTCATGCTGGGTATGAAAGGTGACACTGTAGAATAAGACAGCCTTGCTGGGAAGTTCCAATGTATTTTGGCATGTGAACTTTTCTTTTTCCTTACAGTTATAAAAAATAAATTTGAGATATAGCACCATTTACAAAGAAAGATGTGGCTGGGCATCGTGGCTCGCTTCTGTAATCCCAGCACTTTGAGAGGTCAAAGTGGGAGGATTGCTTGAGCCGAGGAGTTTGAGACTAGCCTAGACAACGTAGTGAGACCCTGTCCCTACAAAAAATAAAAACTTAGCTGGGCATGGTGGTGTGCCTTCAGTCCCAGCTACTCAGGAGGCTGAGGCAGGCAGATTGCTTGAGCCCAGGAGTTTGAGGCTGCAGTAAGCTATGATCAGGTCCCTGTCTCTAAAAAAAAAAAAAAAAAATTAAATTAAATAAAAATAAATTTAAAAAAAAGAAAGGTGTGGAAAAGGTGAAAGCTTAACTTCAATATTTCATTATAGATGTATATATAGATGGATATCAATTTCTTTACCCTTTGTCCATCAGTGGACACCTAGATTGTTCCCATATCTTAGCTACTGTGAATAACGCTACAGTGTGCATGGGAGCACAGGTATCTCTGTGAAGTACTGGTTTCATTTCTTCCAGATATTTATCTAGAAATGGGATAGCTGCGTCATATGGTATTCTATATTTAATTATTTGAGGACCCTCCATACTGCTTTCCATAATGGCCATAGCAATTTACATTCCCACCAACAGTGTACAAGGGTTCTTTCTCTTCTACAGCCTTACCAACAGTTGTTATCTCTTGTCTTTTTGGTAATAGCCATTCTAATAGGTGTGAGGTGATCTCTCACTGTGAGTTTGATTTGCATTTCCCTGATGGTTAGTGATGCTGAGCACCTTTTTATTTACATACTGGCCATTTTTATGCCTTCTTTGGAAAATATTCAGCTTTAAAAAAAAAGGAAACCCTGCCCCTGTGACAACATAGATGAACCTAGAGGATGTACATTACACTAAGTGAAATAAGCCAGATACAGAACAAAAAATACTGCCTGATCTCACTTATGCGTGGACTCTAAAATTAAAGTGAAATACATGGAAACAGGGAGTGTACAGTGGTTACCAGGAGTAGAGGAAATAGACAGATGCTGGTCAAAGGGTACAAAGTTTCAATTAGTTAGCATGAATAAGTCTAGAGATCTAATGTGCAGCATGAGGACTATAGTTAAGAATATTGTATTATCTGCCAGAAATTTGTTAAGAGAGTAGATTTCAGGTGTTCCTATCAGAAAAGTAAAAAAACTAATAACGTAAAGAGATGGATATGTTAATTTACTTGACTGTAGTAATCATTTCACTATGTATATGTATATCAAAACATCATGTTTTTTACTTTAAATGTATATATATGCAATTAAAAAGACTTTTAGATTTAACTTTAAAAGTGAATTTAAATTGTCATAGTCAAAATATATGAATTTAAGTAAAACGGAAGAGACTTCAAGATTATCTTGCTACTAAACCAGTGTAGGTTTCTCCTATGGCTAAAAAACAATAAAGGCAAAATGAAATGATAGAATTCAATGAACCAGAAGATATATAGGAAAATTCCCCAACTACGACCACAGAGTATGTGGGTATAAATGTACACTCGCAGCAAAATCGAAATGTTTTTGAAACAAGAGAGCATTATCTAAGGGTACTTACCTTAAGTAATAACATCAGTGCTGTCATCTTTTTAGCCATAGGAACTATTTTCTAAGCTAGTGTGGATTATTTTTAAATGAGAGAATGGAATAAAAGCAAATGACTGCAACCATTTCAGTTGCTTGGGAAATGCTGCTCTCTTCCTGTCTCCTGTCATTTTATTGGTACTTTTAATTAAATGCTACAATCTTAAAAAGCATATTATCATCAAGTCTCATTCTAATGACAGACACTGTAGGCTATATAAGTGGATATTATGATCAGTTGCAGGACTTCTTGCTTGGATGACATACTTAATTCTGATTATGCAAATTGTAATGGCTACACTTTTACATAATGCAGCTGGAAAAGACATGGTATCATATTTATCTGTTGTGATGCCATATTCTCCCCTCAACTATGCAAATAGTGAGTAAATGGCAGTGATTTTCATTTACAGTCTGGATTTCTTTCCTATTTTATAAATGTACTGCCGACTTCTCTTGCCAAATAGGTAAAATTTAACAGGAGTTATTTGCATTGATGTCAGGATTTTTTCCCTCAGTCAGGCAGTTAACCTTTTTAATTTTTTAAAAAGAGGGGTTTATCTCAAAAAATAGAATAGCTCCAAGTGCATAATATGTAACAACCTGCTAGCTTCTGGTATAACAGACCTGATACCACCCTATTATCTTATATAAAAACATGGCAGTTATAACAGCCAGATACCTTGTATTCTTCTAAGACCGATGTATTATACATTTTTTTTAGGCAGTAGCATTTTTCTTCTCTTTTTCAGTCTTAGAAACAAAGTTGCTGTCCCACTGCTGTTGATGCTGGCAGGAAAAAAAAAATCTAAGAACACGTATAAGGAGCCAGCATTTTAAGACACTTCTTATGCTTTTCTTACGCACATTATGAGTTTCATTTTATGAAAATGTAGAATGTGCTTACCTTTGCCTTTGATTGCTTGTATTTTCATTAAAATTGAAACAACTCCTATAGAGCAAATTCACTCTATTATTAGTGATTTCACTCCACATTATAACTGGTTGGAACTTAGATTTGCTTATGTCACTCTCTAAACTTAACACCTATAAAACAGAAAAATTTGGTATAATATCATTCACCTCTGTGGCAAATGTAATTGACTTTTGTTGACATCAGCGTGGCCAAGAGGAATCACTTTTTTATTATATATTTCTGTGTAATACATCTGTTTACTTGTAGCTCATCATGAAGGCCAGGAAAGAAATTAAATTTCATTCCTTCTTCAGACATGAATGTGCAGTCTTGACAGTGGCCACATATCAGAGCAAGTAAACTTCTTTAACATAAGAATTCTATAGGCAGCTCTTTGAAACAATTTGTTTTTTCTTCCTTATTTTTCTGACAAATTAGAACTTTCAAAAAGTTAAAACCATAATTCATACAAACTTAAAATTAATACATGTCAAGTCAAAGATTTTATCCAAACCATTCATTGCTGTGGGAACCAGTAAGATGGTAAACTGATTCCAAGAGAATCTGGAAAGGTAGATATTTATAAGCAAGTTAATAACAGAAAGCTAGGAAAAGGTTGTTAGAAATGAAACAACTCTATGCCCTTCAAGGTTAATAAAAATAAACTTCTGGGGGGTTATTTCCTATTGAAGAGAAATAACTTCTATTTCTACCACATATACCAAGTTTATTTATAACATGGAGCTTTATTAAATCTGGGAACTTTAACCAATAGTAAGCAGTGAATCAAAGTACATAATCCTAAATAAACCTGGGGTAGGCCTGAAAAACATTGCTTCCATATGATGTTGAAAAGTCATTCTGCCCTTTCCTTTTGCCTTATTTCTAAGTATTGAATAAACATTCTTAACAATTCTCTTCATATGCAAAGCTTGAACAAAGACATCAGAAGACAAAATCCCCACATTTAGACTACATTTGATTTCCCAAATGTTCACAAATCCATTATTCTAACCATGGCTTTCTAAAAAATCCAGTTGTTTCAATAACTGAAGTAGGGACAGCCTCCTTGAGAGAAACATAAGGGAGATGGGCAGCTGAATGTGGTTTGTAACAATTTGAGCAAAAAGTTCAAGTTAATAAAATTGTGTCCCCTTCTTTAAATTCACAATAATTTGTGGTTTTCTTTGTTGTATTACACGTGGTTGATTGCAGAAAAGTTAACCTATAAAGACAGAGCTCACACATACTTTCAACAAAAAATAAATTTTGGCAAGGTTCAGTTAGAATTGAATAGTATGACCTTTTACTAGAAAGTCACTAGAAAAGTTTAACCTTTCTTCACAGATTTCAAGAAAGCATACCCATAGCCTTAAATTCTTCCCCAACATTTCAACCACATGCTTCCCTAATCCCTAATGTGCTTATTCTGCACGTTTTCAATAAAGAAACACAGGAACTCATGTAGGCAAAAAATTTTGTCTTCATTTATGTGTTCCCAGGACCTAGCACAATGGTTGTTCAATAAGAAGTACTCAGCGAATGTGTAAGAATGGATTGGTGAGCTAATTCACTAGCGAAAGTATTCATAGCAAAAATGTTGAATTATTAAAAGTTTCTGTTAATTAAAATTCCTAATTACTTTGCTTAATTCTCTGCATAAAATTTTATCTCAAGAGAAAGGAATACCATTAAAACTTCATAACATACCATAAACAGACTCATAGATATTTGACATCTTATGCATAAATTACTATTGAGATACTAGAAAAGTCTTATAGACAGAAATTTGCAAATATACTAAATTCTTGTGATGTAACAAGTATGCAACAAGTATCTTTTTATTACAGGAATAGAAATTCATTTAGGAAATTATAAAATAAGTACCACCAAAACTTATATCTCCTTACTGTTATCTCCTCCCTTCCTCCTCTGTGCTTCATTACTTTGAGAAGGACTGAAGTCATGACTGAATAGCAAAATGAAGAAAATTGAGTTGCCATTTCTTCCTAAATATTTCAACTGATTCATATTCATTTAAGAATCAGTACAGAAACTTATTTGATGTCTAACTTTAAAACTACTTTAGCAGTCCCTGTAAAATTAACATGAAAAGTTAAAACTTCATTGCACAGTATTTGCAAAGCAATCTCAAAGTAAAGAAATTGAAAAACATCTAATCTTACAAAATAGAGTAAAACAGATGAATCACATGAGATCATCTTAGTTCTTAAGCAAATACCAATGAATATGTATATGAACTACACATACACATAGAATTTGAATAGAATTTACCTTTAAGTTAAAAGCTATATCTATATGTATATATAATTGACATAGAAATACACATATTTTTATATAGTGGAAAAATTACATTTTAGAATCACTGGGTTCAACTAAAAGTCATAAATATTTTGATCCTTTTCTCAATTCATGGATGCTCTAAAATCCATGCAGAGGGAATGTAACCCCAAACTATGCATACTCTGGCATAGTCCAGTTTCTAACACTGGGTTTAGAAGACTCTTATTTCAGGGAAAGAAATCCCAGCTCCATCCAAAGGGAAGGAAATCACATGCAGAAGAATAAAAAACAAAGGAGCTTACAAATTAAACAGCCAGATTCATTGTTTAAAGAAATGCAGCTAAAGGTAAACAATAATAATAATATTTTAGCCTAGAGAGGGACTTACCTGGGATTTTGCCAGATAAAATGCAGGATGTTCAACAAAATTTAAATTTCAGATAAAAACATGAAAGCAATAGTGTAAGTATGTCTCATGCAGCGTTTGGAGCATATACTAAAAAGTGATTTGTTATTTATTCTGAAATTGAAATTTAATTGGCCATTCTGCATTTCTATCTGAAAAATCCAACAACCCTAAACCTACTCCAAGTGTATAAGTACCTGAAGAACTATATCTCTATTCATACTTGCTAAAATGTTTGCCCATAATAAAAAGTAGTGCTGACAATTTTCCCAATTATAATAGATTCTATCAATGAGAACTCATTTATGAAAGAGTCATGGGAGGTTACATTTACTTAGCACAAGATTTTCCCAAAGACTTCAGTTTTTCCTTTTTTTTCTCCTATATTCAGAAAATGGACAGTTTATGGAGGAAAAATTGTCCACATTGCCATGTTGAATTCATGATACATTTAGAAGAAAATATTCTAGTTTCTTAGAGAGCAGAGTAATTACACAATGGTGTCCCTGGGTGACCATGTGAATTAAATACTTTGACATGCAAGTTGTGGCTTTTTTGCTTTTTTCCTATGGCAATTAAGCTGATTTGCAAAACAAAAAAAATCCTACTTAAAGAGTTTAATATGAATATATTAGTCTCTCCTAAGCTGCTTCAAATCCTGTCACATATTTCTATAGATCTACACAGTAGGAGACTCATTTTAATAGTCCTTTAAAATATTGCCAAACGTTCTCAATATTAATTTTAAGATACCTGAAGTTATTTCATTCTCTTTCAGCATTAGCTCAGAAGCAGCTCTTCTTTTATTTCCAAATAACTTCAAAGTTAATTTTAATTTTTTCTCTCTTAAAATGTTGAACACTTGGCAAGAGTGTAAAAGCCATGAGAGAACAGAGATTTTAGTTTATATGTTGATCTCCCTGAAAGGTACTGAGTCTTGTCAGTTATTTTTCTGATCTTTGCTCTTCAGAAGACTAGAGTGTTCACCGATTCCCTTTTTCAAATAAAATACTGGGCCTTTAAAAGTAACAAGAACAAGAGGACATTATCAGTCCTGAAGGGCAGTTGCAAAGCTACACAGTCAGGTTAGCAGAAGGCAAAGGTGAGAATTGGGATTACCGAATGCCTAGGCAGGTAGACTTCAGAAAAAAATCTAGAGGTAATAAGCTGTTGGTTTCCGGCAGGAGAAAGGACAGAGTCTCCAGCAAGTTTAGGTGCTAAAATCCTGGGTAGTCTGCTTCAAATAGACAGGGGGTATCTCTTTTTTCTCTATACCTCTCCCTCCCATTCTCCCACGCCCCTTCTGTTTTTATGTTTTTATAGCTAAGAAAAATAACGTTTATCAGTGCTATAGAATTTAATAACTACTGATATTTATTAAAAATAATTTATATCTGGTAGGTTTCAGAGCCAAACATACAGGGGAACACTAGAAGACAAAGGAGAAAAGGACCATTTTGTGGTTGACACAAATAATACAGACAACCAGGGGAACAATGGTTCAGCAAAAAAGGCTTAACACATTTAAAAGTAAAACCATTCTGACAGGAAGAGACAAGATAGGATATGAAAATTACATCATGCCATGTCCCACCTAAAACCCTTTAGTGGCTCACCTTTCAGGGCTGTGCATAGTTTGTTCCCTCCCTACCTTTCTAAATTTCACATCTTGCTGGTCTTCCTCCGCCAGCTCAACACTCCAGCCTCAATATCTTTGCACAAATTGCTATCTCCTTTTGCCCCTCTCCCTTTTCCAACTCAAATCTGGTTAACGTTTATTTATTCTTCAGATCTCAGTAAACCACATGCTGGAATAGATTTGCTTCCCATTACACCATCAGGATAGATGGTGGATAGATAGGTAATATAGATATTAATTATGTAGCATATATATACAGATATAGTAATCAGATATCAGGCATACAATTACAAATACACCAATTTCTCAAATAGAAAACTGACTTTTGAAGAAACAAATTCTTACTTAATCTTACGATCTGATAAAATGATGGGACAGTACCAGCCAGGAAGAAGATATATTTAAAACAAAATAACAATGTCGTTGTGCTCTTATTGGAATTTGTCATTGAATAATCTCATCATTTCCATAAAAATTACTAGAATAATTGAGGGGTTTGAGGGAACAAGTATAGTCCCATATTGAAGCCCCTGTACAAAGTATACGGTAATGAAGTGGCTGACTCAAATGCTTTGAACATTGCTGTCTTTAAATAGGCAGCAGAAGAATATATGCAGTGTAACTTTTTTCTGGATAGATACTTTAATGTGCTGAAAATAAATGATTCAGAGGTCCCTGCCACTGGTTGGGGAATACTTTATTATTAAGTACTTAATACAAACAGACCATTTTAATCTCTTTACACAAAACTGGCCCTGGAGGTTTGCAACAACTTTCAATTAGTAGCAGACAGTAACAAGAATAAAACCATTTCTTGAATAAAATAAGTACCAGACACCATATACATAGTGTCTAGGAGTTATTTTATTATACATATATTTATTTATATATAGTGGTGTATATATATATAGAGAGAGAGAGAGTCTGATATAGATATAGATATAGATATATCAACTTCGTCCATTTTATCCACCTTTTTTCCACAGTATATATCATAGTGTTACTCAATTGATATTTGTTAAATGAATGAACAAAGAGTGATTGATTGACATTTTAGAGAAATCAGGAACCTATGGATTTAATAATTTGCCCAAGATTACACAGCTAGCAAGTGGTGGACTAGAGTCATGTTTGATACTCAAAATGTTCCACAATTTTTCCAAAATGCTTCCCTATGCTGCCTCCCTATTATGTGATTGTTAGGAAACAGATAATAACTAATTGGTTTATTGTCTTCATTGTATAAAATCTCTTTCATTTAAAGTATTTTATGTATCTTAAAATTATCAAATCTGCTTTGAATATTATAATTATCACTTCATTATAATTATTACTTAGACATTTTACCCAGATAACATATAACACATTATAATTTACCATTCAGGAGACAGGTCAAATGAGTCACATTATATAAACACTTTTGTTGACACCAAAATAAGTTTATGAGTTTATGATTGGAGTCAATGGTCCTGCTTACACAAGACCATGGCTATTTGTGTCCTCATACCCTCTGCAAAGGAAAAATAATCAAATGTACAACCAATCTGCATATATCATTCACTAAATCATATATTTATTATTTCACTTGAAGTACTTATTAATGCTGTATAAATAAAGGTTAAATAGCTACAAAGACTACCATTGATTTCAGCAAAAAAATCACAAAGAACCAATGAATGATTTTTATGTATGTGCCAGACAGTGACTCTACTTGGCACTTTGCATCCCTTGGCTCTTAGTTTTTACAGCAATTCTGAAGAAGTAGGTACTATTATTATCTCTATTTTACAAATTAGGAGATTAAGACTCAGAGAGGTTAAGTGGTTTGCTCAAGATCAAACAACTGAATTATAGAATCAGATTAGAATTTAGTAAAATCCTTTGGCCACATGAAAATATATATTTAAAAAAATAGCCATTACTCACATCAGAATGTGAGTTCAGGTTCAGAGGCCAGTTAAAGAAAAAAAGAATGATAAAGTTGGATTTGATCCCTTAACATTATTTGCTGAATTTTAAGACTCAGTTATTTTTACTATTTAAATCTGGCTCTAATCAAGGCCTTAAGAGTTAATGACATCTTAATATATTTGAAAAAATGCTCAATGCCACTACTCAGGGAAATGCAAATTAAAACCATAATGAAATACCACCTTACCCCGGTTAGAATGGCTTTTATTAAAAAGTCTACACTCCTATTCCCACAATGCAACAATTGGTTGGAGCCAAGTAGCTGCCATCCCATTAGATGTACTCTCAGCTCCACCATTTCTTATCATCCCCTGCATTTGACCTAGCTCACTCATTTACATGATTTTGCAGCCCCTGTGGGCATATGAGTTTACTATCATGGACTTAGAGCCCAGGCCTCCTAAATTCCCACTCCTAGTTCTTTTCCACTTGACTGCTTTATCTGGTCAAGCTATTCTGATATGGTAAATTTTGGGCATTAAAACTTGGTTTTAAATTTCAAGAACTCCTTTGTCTATTAAGAAGCATTTTCCTCCTCTATGAATTTCTGGAGATGATGAGATTCTCTGATTTAATTAGTTTAGAATCCATAAAAATGTGTTTCAGAGAAGTGATTTGTGACCAAATCTCTCCTTTATTACAATCGACGTATAATTTGCAATACCTACAAAGGTGATCTTAAACTATGGACTGTCTTTAATAAAGATTTCTTAACATCAGAGCTAGAAATATTGGAAGAGAAAGTGGGCAAAATGATTTAAGGCCAAGTGCTTTCTGCACACACTTCTGCATCTATCTTATTAAAATTTTATGGTCATTAAATGAATTTTAGGTTTGAAAATTATTTAGTGCCACAACAGTTGATAGATTTACATTTATAGAGATTCTTTGTCTTCATTTGAAAATAGGTAAAAGCAATGACATTCTTAGAAAATTTTACTTCATTGCACTGATGTTTGTACATGATGCATATCTTTCTGGTAATCAGCTTCCTTTGTTCAGGTATTCAAAACAACCACTTGATTATGACTAAAGATACTTCACCATACAAATCTATATCACACAATAAATACCTGTAATAATACCCCCCAAAGACTTGTAGCAGATCTCATATCACAGACTGAAGATCATGCCTATGGAAAGAGGAAAAGAAAATGGAAGGAAACTAACGTTAATTAGCTTTTACTACAATGCCAATCAACATGCTAGGTGATTTATAGACATTTAGCTTCATTTAGTCCACAAAACACCCATTGGAATAGGTGATTTTATTATTTCTATCTGACAGTAGAGGGAACTGAAGTTCAGAGTGCATAAGTAATCTGCCCCAAACCATACTAAGTGGCAGAAGCTGGATTTTTAATGTAGGGCTGTCAGACTCCTATGTAGTAAATTGCTTGGGGCTAGAATAACAGTAAAAAATGTGTCTGGTAGATAGAAAAACTAGAGAATATAGTAATGGCTTTCTATTTAGCTAACTAGCTCGACTTGATCAGAGCAAGGCCCAATCAGGGCTAAAGACAATGATCAAAGAAAAAATAAGTAAAGCTACTATAAGGTTTCCAGATTATGAAAAGGTGTCTCTTTGTTGTTACACACAGAAAGAGCCTAGTGCTGTTGTGCTTTCTCGGGCTGTCAAATGAAAAATTCTTGCTTTGGGAGGTTTGCTCACAAAAGTGTTCCCAATTTGCAAAATTCTAATAAAAGAGTTTCAAACATTCATCTGTCTGTTCTGAGCTATTGTGGCATTCTTTTTGTCAAGGATTTTGAGTGAGATTATTTGCCTGTGGTTATTAAGGCTCTTGTAGAGGCATATAAAGTAAGCTTTCTTTAAGAAGGATTTAACTCTTTAAGTTCTGTTCTGCCTAAGCTATACACCTGCATTGTTCTGTCCTCCCCTCAGAGAAAATTGATGTATATTTCCCTTGCCCTGCAAAATTATTGGCAGTTGTGCTAAGAGAAAATTTCTAAGAATGCCTCTTGGCATGATGTAAGGTGAAGTCTTACACGAAAATAATGGAAATTGTTTTCAAAAGAGCTTTTAAGCAGTTGAGTTCCATTTGCAACAGGATTTTTGTATACATTGTTGTATGTCTAATGGAGCATGAAGACGCATGTGGAAAACATCAGATGTTCAAAAAGATGTTGTGCACAGACTGACATTATGATCACCACCCATTTTTATCATTGGCATAAATGACCCAAAAGGTAGGCTTATAGCTTTAGGGCCACTAATTTTTGCACCAATCAAATTCCTTTTCAATGTTTAAAAGAATTGCTTTGTGAAAACAGTGTAAGGTCACCTGAGAGACTAGCCATAAGCAAACGGTGATTTTCATCCATTTGTTTATTTTTGTTTGACCTACCTATTTCTATCTCCTTCATTCTATACTAGTTATTTTTCACATTTTTGTAACTCATTTTCTATTTTTCTTGATCCTTTCCAGGATACTTTTACTACATCAATAATATTAGAATAGTGAAGATTAAGCAAGGCAATGAAGTTTAAGAAAAATAAAGATTTACATATATAAGTTCTCACAGTACCTAGAACTTCAGAAATGGTTATGGGAGTATCTATCTATAAGACAAACCACTCTAGCTATTTTAAACAAAGAGAGATTTTCAGTACAGGACATTTTGTGCTTATAAAATCATTAGAAGGGCTAGGGGAGCAAGATTCAGGCTAAAAACCAGGAAAAACTCCCAGAACAACAGAATTGTCCCTCCACAGGAGCTGCTACCCATACGACAATGTGCAGTCAGGGAAGTTAAGAAGCCATGGTAAAAAGTGCTCACAAAAGTATCACGTCACCTGAGCTACAATCTGGAAATCAAAGAGCCACTGACAAGCCTGTTAGATGCAGAACCACACCAAGCTCACTAGATCTGTACCAGCAAAATAGATGTATTGTATGCTAGTGTCTCTCCTGACAGTTAATGTGGTTTATGAATGCAAGTGTTGGGTGAATGGCTCTGATTGGTGGAAACATGGAACCTCAACTACAAGGGAGATTAGAAATGTAGCTTTTAATTTTCTGGCATTTGCCATTCAAGAGGATACTCTAAGACAGGGGTGGGGAACCTGCAGCCCTAAGGCCACATGTGGCCTTCTAGGTCCTTACGTGTGATCTTTTCATTGAATCCAAATTTTATGGAACCAATTCTTTTATTTTTACTAATAAATTTTTGTTCTTTTATATTTTTGTTTTATTTTTAAAAGGAAAGGATTTAAAATACCAGAGTAAAATAAGTTTAAACGAAATAATCCTCCCAGATTGACAGGTACAATTAGAACATTAGTAAGCCATAGGGCTAAATTGACAGGTGGTACACTAATGATTTAGTTCTAACTTCCCCCACCTGACTGGCGCCACTACCACATGAAGCTGGCTGGTGAGAGTTTATGGGGGTCGAGTACGCCAGTCTGCTATCAGCTTTTGACAATAGTACACTGTGCTTCTGTTTGAAGTGGAATTTGTGAATTGTTGCACAGCTCGACAGTATTTTTTTAATTCTGTCTCCTTAATAGCCCATCATGTCAAAGAACACCAAGAGAACGTTGAAGGAAGAAAACATTTTTTTAATGAGGATTGGGAATTGCAATATTATTTTGTTTCTGCTAAAGGTAAGATGATTTGTGATGCTGCAATATCAACATTAAAGAAATTCAATGATCACCAGCATTATAACACTCATAGGAACCACAAATATTTTAAATTAGAGGGAGAGGCGTGAAAAGTTGTATTGCAGATATTAAAAGATGAAAAGCAAAAGCAAAGACAATTCTTTCAAGTAGCAATAAGACCAGGAAATAATGCCACTGAAGCAACATATAAAGTAGCTTACATACTCGGGGAAAAAAGGGAGCCATTCAGTGATGTAGAAATTGTGAAAGAATGCATTGTCAAAGTTGTAGGATGCTTAGGCCCTGATAACATTTCAAAGTACAAACAACTGCCTCTTTCAAGAACCATAACTGATCAGCAGCATGAATTAGCTTTCAACTTAACAAAACAACTTAATACAATACTTTAAAAGGAAAATATGTATTATTCGATAGCTTTGGATGAATCAACTGACACTACTGACTTGGCATAGGTTTTATACTTCATTCAGGTCAGAACAGGTTTTCTTTGCTACAGTTACTCCCTTTGGACACTCTTATGAATGAACACGGACAATAGACATCAACAACTTTCAAAATAAATGTCGTGAAGTTGGACTGAATTTGGTAAATTTAGTGAGTGTATGTACAGAGAGTGCACCTTCCATGACAGGAAAACATGAAAGATGTATTCCACAGGTAAAAAAATATTAATAGATCCAGATGCTCTCATTTCTTTTCATTGTATGTTGCATCAGCAAAATCTCTGTGCTAAACCTACTATTTTTTATTTCTGAATATTATAGGGATACAAATGTTTTAGTTACATGGGTTGCTTTTGTACTGCTTGAGACAAAGTTATAGGTGTGCCCATCACCCAGATAGAGTACGTTGTACCCATTAGTTATGATTTCACCCATCTCCTCCTCCCCACTCCCACCTGCTTGATTTCCACTGAGTTTTAATTTCATCTGTGCACATGAGTGCTATTCGATTAGTTCCAATTTAATAGTGAGTACATGTGGTGTTTGTTTTCCCATTCTTGTGATACTTCACTAAAGAGAATGGTCTCCAGTTCCATCCAGATTGTTACAAAAGGAATTAACTTATTTTTTTACAGCTGAGTAGAACTCCATAGTATACATACACCACATTTTATTTATCCACTCATGTATTGATGGACACTTGGATTGTTTGGTTGTTTCCACATCTTTGCAATTGTGAATTGTGCTGCTATAAACATTCAAGTGCAGATATTCTTATTATAGGATGACTGTTTTTCCTTCGGGTAGATGCCTAGTAATGGGACTGCTGGGTCAGATGGTAGTTCTGCTTTTAGATCTTTGAGGTATCTCCATATTACTTTCCAAAGAGGTTGTACTGGTTTGCAGTCCCACCAGCAATGTATCAGTGTTCCTATTTCTCCATATGCATGCCAACATGTTGTCTGGGGACATTTTGATAAAAGCCATTCTCACTGGAGTTAAGTGATATTGCATTGTGGTTTTGATTTGCATTTCCCTGATGACTAGGGACATTGAGCATTTTTTCATATGTTTCTTGGCCATTAATCTGTCTTCTTTTGAAAAGTTTCTATTCATGTCCTTTATCCACTTTTTAGTGGAGTTGTTTGATTTTTTTTCTTGCTGATTTTCCTAAGTTCTATATAGATTCTAGTTATCAGCCCTTTATAGGGTGTGTAGCATGCAAATATTTTCTCCCATTCTGTAGGTTGTCTGTTAGCTCTGTTGATTGTTTCTTTGGCTGTGCAAAAGTTTTTTTAATTTACTTGAGTCCCATTTACTTATTTTTGTTTTTATTGTGATTGCCATTGGGGTCCTCTTCATAAATTTTTTGCCTAGGCCAATATCTAGAAGAGTTTTTCCAAGATTTTCTTCTAGAATTCTTATGGTTTCATGTCTGTTATCCATCTTCATTTAATTTTAGTGAGTGGTAAGATGGATCCTGTTTCAATCTTCTGCATGTGGCTATCCAGTTTTCCCAGCACCATTTATTGAATAGGTATTCTTTTTCCCAGTGTATATTGTTTTCTACTTTGTCAAAGATCAGATGACAATATGTGGATGGTTTATATCTGGGTTCTCTGTTCTGTTCCATTGGTCTATGTCTCTATTTTTGTGCCAGTACCATGCTGTTTTGGTTGCTATTGCCTTGTAGTATAGCTTTAAGTGACACTTTGCAACAAGTTATAAGTATTGTTAACCATATTCCTGCAAACGTAACACAGCATTGTCAGTTTCATAGCATGCTAAAGTGTGGATTTGCCATATCATTCTGAAGTGCATTGTCTATTGCAAGGACGGGTGTTAGCCAAAATTTTATCTCTGCATGAACAGATAGTTAAATTTTATGAAGAACAGAATCAGCAATGTGAATTATTGAGAGAAAATTTCTATAGAAATGCAGCATTTCTGTGTGATGTGTGAAATCAGAATGACTTGAATATTTCTTTGTAAGGTAAAAATAAGTCTATATATGATATGTGGCAAAAAAGGTATCTTTTTTCAAAATACTTCTCCTTCAAAAGGAAATTTTAGATGAACATTTTCCCCAGTTAGCAAAGGTCATTGATCAGCAGGATGATAATGTGAATCATTTGAAAAATATGCAGCCGCTATAGACCTATTAACTGGAGAATACAATGAAAGCTTCACTGACTTTGAGAATCATGACATCACACTCAAATTAGCATTTCAGCCTCACCTAGTTGATATCACCAAGGCACCTAAAGAGCTACAGATGGAATTGATTGAGCTCTCAGTAGATGAAATTTTAAAGTCATTGTTTGACACTAAGAAAGATCCAATTGAAATATGGAAAAATGCAGTAGAATATCCAGGCCTTTGGTAACATGCCCAAAAAATGCTTTCCTGCTTTTCAACCACTTATTACTACATTCTACATTCTACATTCTCCTGCCTAACCCAAATCGAGATGCCCTTAAGGTCACAAATGACTAACACCCATCTAGTGAATCAACTGAAACTGTAGACCTCCATGATACAACCAAATATTCGAATGCTTTCCAAAAAAAAGCAGACACAACAAAGTCATCAAAAGATTGGTTAACTTTAAAATTAACAAATATTTTTCATTTTTTGAAATTATTCAGTGCATAGTAGTTAGATTTTTACAAAATAATGTACATTTTTAAGTTTACCTAATTGAAGTTTCTTGAATGTGGCCTTATTTGATTATAGCTAAATTAATTCAGCTTTCCAGCGTGAAAATGTTCCCCATCCTTACTCTAAGAGTTGAAAAAGATATTGAATAAATCGGTCTGGCACATGTACTTTACTAAAGGATTGGGAAAAAACCTTATCACAAATTCTAGTTTTAAAAAATTGAGAAACTGAGGTTACTTTAAGAAGGGACTTAATACTTACAAATAATTTTAGTGTAGAAATGAGTGTTCTAATAAATCACTATTAAATTGCTGGCACGTTTTAGACATACCCTAAATTGTTGTATTTGGGAATTCAATACTGCAAATAATATTTATTGAGCACCTACACTATTGAAGGAATTACACGAGAGGAGTCAGACTTGGCTACTGTCCTTGAGAAATCCAAATCTAACTAGGAATATAAGAGCTAGGGGCAATTAGAAATACAAAGTAAAATGTAGTAAGTACTGCTAAAGTGTTAACTGTATTAATAAGGACTCAAGAAAGGTCTCAGGAAGGGTGTGGCATTTGAACTTGGCCTAAAAGAATGAGTACTGCAAAGTAAAAGCAAACTAATACTTGTAATTTTATAGCATTTTTCACTTTACAGAATACATTTGCATATATTTTCTCATTTCACCTTCACAGAAATTATTTCATATAACTAGAGAAATTTTTTCTCTATTCCACAGGTAGGAAGATTGAGGTTGAGACCACACACCTGGGAAGTGTCAGAGATGGAAAATGAAATCATGTCTGTTTCACTCCAACCCTTCTAATAGACCATATCACACTGGCTCTCCCAGAGGGATTTAGAAACATAGGAATATAGGAATGGGCATTTGAGGCAGGCAAAGCAGTATGAACAAAATTACATTGGAATAAAGGTTTGTATACATTACAAACTGCAAATTATTTAGTTTGATTGGATTGCAAAGAATTCAAAGAAAGTGGAGAGACTGGAGAGCAAAGGTGAGTTAAGGCCAGACAGTAGATAATTTTGAACATCAAACTGAAGCATCTGTAGGCAATAAGCATCCAACTAAATTTTTAGAAAGGCATGATTACTGCAGTGATTTATAAAAATCATGCATCAATTTGTAGGATGGAAATGCAATGTGAAAAAGACTGGAGAACGGAATAGAAGGAAATAAGGATCTCATAATTGCCTAGGTAAGAGCAATGAGGGTGTAAATTAGTCTGGTACAATTATGAATCAAGACTTCCCTCTGTAGCAATATGATTAACTAGATGTTTTGACACACAGCTCAGCAGTCCCCAAAATGCAGAGGTGATGGGTGAAATCTAATAGATACCTTTTTAAATCAATACATAGCTGGGCTCATAAAAAAGTAATGAAATTTCCCAAGGGTTAAAACTGAACGGAGAGCTGGAAAACAAAAGGGTACGCTGAAGCTAAACTTACAAGTGCCCTGGAAGTGTTTGCCCATCTCATTAACTAAAAGCCTTGTATTTTAATAATCTGCCACCTAAGCATAGGTGGCATATCCTTGGGTCCATACAAGGTAGGGAGTTGGAACAAAACCTCCTCATCCCAAAAAATCTGAAACAACTTATCGAATGGGTAGATTGGGGGGAAAAATCTCACCTCATGGCAAAGGAAAAAAACAAGGAAAAGAGGCTTAGCTCTGAGTAGATAAAAGCTTCCTGAGAGGTATATTTTATCAATAGGCCTGGCTATATCTAGTTTTAGGGTTTTGATTGATAATAGGTGCATGATGTAGGAAAACATAAGCTGAGAAAGTAATTTAACATAAACTAGGCTGTATATCAGAATCAAGCACACATTTATGGAGCTATGGACCCCCAAACCAGGCTTCTCAGAATTTCCACACATAAAATCACACTGATCATAAATTCATAATCCAAAATAATTATACACATTATAAGCAGGGAGAATATCTCAGAGATGGTGGCAGTGGTGAAAGCAGTAGTGGCAGAGTCATTTTGTTTCTGAATAAATTTCCTCATAAACACACACACACGCACACACTCAGCAAGTAGGCTCACAACAGCAGTAATCCATAGACAGCAAATCCAGGTGATAAGGTGTCACCTCAAAGTCCAGAAAATGAGTGAGCGAGGCCAAATAATTTGGCAGCAAGACCCATGGAGAAATAGCAGTTGTGTGGGACACAGAGGTAAGAAGGTGTATGAGAGATATTAAAGGCAAAGCAACATTTGAAAATCCCAAGAACTGGAAAACACAGAAATCACCTAAAAATGCTCACTCTCGAAAGGATGCTCCTCTCCTGTAAGTGGAGCACTCTGGAGGTAGCTTTGAGAACAGCAGTTGAACTTTAGAGGGGCCTTTGTAGGTTCCAACTTGCCAATGAATATAGGGAAACTGTGAAGGGTGCTAGGATGTCCGGAGCTCTCAGGGTTTGGAAATGCCCAATGGA
Organism: Indri indri; assembly: GCA_004363605.1. Lineage (NCBI taxonomy): Eukaryota > Metazoa > Chordata > Mammalia > Primates > Indriidae > Indri > Indri indri. The sequence continues at coordinate 25,795 of RJWJ010003624.1, forward strand.
AGAACTTTCCCAAATGTCTTTTTTATAGAGTGTTTATAGCAGCACAATTCACAATTGCAAAGATGTGGAAACAACCCAAGTGCCCATCAATACATGAGTGGATTAATAAAATGTGGTATACGTACACCATGGAGTACTACTCAGCTGTAAGAAACAATGGTAATACAGCACCCCTTGTATTCTCCTGGATAGAGCTGGAACGCATTCTACTAAATGAAGTATCCCAAGAAGGGAAAAACAAGCACCACGTGTACTCACCATCAAATTAATGCTAATTGATCAACACTTAAGTGCACATATAGTAATAACATTCACTGGGTGTCGGGCAGATGGGAGGGGGGCGGAGGGGACGTGTATATACACACCTAATGGGTACAGTGCGCAGCGTCTGGGGGATGGACATGCTTGAAGCTCTGACTCGGGTGGGGCAAGGGCAATATATGTAACCTAAACATTTGTACTCCCGTAATATGCTGAAATAAAAAAATTTTAAAAATTGAAATTAAAATTTAAAAAAAGAACTTTCCCAGAAGACTATAACCCTGTACTAAAAAGAAATTGCTGAGAGTAGAAGAAAAATGCATTGAGGTAGGAACACTCGAAGAAAGAAAATTCAGATAACAGTGAGGAAAAAAATGAGCAGAACTGGCAATGAATAGTGCTAAAGATGTGCATGCAGTGAGAGGGCATATTTTTATTACTTTACAATATAACAGAAGAGGAAGTCCCAGGGCAACAAAGGTAGGAAAGCTATCCTGGCCCACCCCAAGAGCTTACAGCTTGGAAGTACAAGAAACCCCATCTTATTTAAGCATGAGCAAGAGAAAAGGAGGGTGGTGGAGCCCCATACAAAGATATGCTAAGAATAAAATAATAATGATCCAAATAACACACTGTAGAAAATGATAGCACGTGAGAAAGAATGTATTTGGCTTCAAAGCCACAAAAATCTGAACCCACTATTTCAAGCTAAATGCAATTATGAAAAAAATACTAGTTATAGCAGAACAACACACATCAGAATATCAGAATTAGAACAGTTAATAAATGAGATATCTGGGCTAGTATAGCCGAAGGAGATCAGGTAAGAATTATACATGGAAAAAATTTTAATTGAGGAAAACCACAAGGAACAAAAGTGAATGGATGGACAGGAAGTACAGTAAGGGAACTAGAGAATTGAAAGGAAAACCAAGACAAATCAAGTACGTAAGAAAAATTTTCTTTAGTATTAGAAAGTGATTGATATTGAAAACAAAGAAAATACAACATATATACAAAAGGAATGTTACAAAAATAAAACCATAATGGAACACTACAAATATTAAAAACCACAATTAAGAAGACTTTCCTGAAGTTAAAAATGATTTGACATTAAAAGTTACCTGCGATAATCAACCCAGAATGACCAGTAGGAAGATATATTCTAGCAAAAGTTTCATCTATTGAAGAAAATAAAATATCTTTTGAGAATGTATGTAAAAATACCAAAGAAAAGGATTTTAAAAATCAGATTAGCATTAGACGTGTAGGCTGCAGTGCTTTAAGCTAGAAGTTACGAAAGTAATTTAGGAAACTCAAAAAAAGGACTTGTGAAACACAAAGACACAAACAAATTGTTGTTATGCAAGAATTCAGTGAATATTGTACCTATGCGCTTTTCCTGAATAATCTACTAAAGAATAAGCTTCAGACTACCAAGAAAATATTAAAATGGCTGTGAGCATTAAATATATTTAATTATATAATGATGATTAAATGATGGTGATAAGTGTGATTGGATATATGTAAATCATATTGGCTTTTCCAGTGAAGACATAGTGCAACTATAAAAAATAGAGAGGAGAAGGAGATTGAATGGTGATACTATAGGGATACACCTTTAATTTAGATGGTTGGGGAAAGGAAGGGGAGAAAACAAAGAGGTTTTTAGCTATTTTTGATAATGCTTACAGTAAGGAACTAATAGAAAGTACCTTTAAAGAAAGAAGAGACTAGACTAAGGATACTATATAAAGGAATAATATAGTGGCAATTATTAGGACAAAAAGTAAAACCTTCCTAAATGCTAACGTTAATACCAAAAAGAGGAAGAGAGAGAGGGATGGGGGAGAGAAAACAACAGACTTTCTAGAGAAAAACTTTAGATAACGAATAGAATGGAGACTAAATATATTGCAGATATTAAAATATACAAATAACTATGACTCACAAATTAGAAGAAAAAATATTTTTTAGATTGACTTAAAAAACAAAATCAATACCTATACTTTATACAAAAACACATCTAATACAAAGAAATTTAAAAAGTTAGAAAAAAAGTATCCATTGTCATAGCAAACAAAAGCAAATAAAAAGAGAATAAGAGTCAGGAAGGTGATATATAACAAGGTAGAATTCTGACTAAAAAACGAGAGACAAAGAAACATTTCAAATCACTGTCTACAGTTTAAAATGATGAGATATTAATATCTCTTCACCTTATATGAAAGCAAAAATTTTCTATAAATGGAAACTGCAGTTGGTCCAAAGAGAAATAAATATAAACACACTAATAATAGGAGATATGTTTATATCCAATACACAAGAAGTGGACAAAAATTTAGAAAGTCTATAGAAGTTGTAAGCAATATAATTAATATCCTTTAGGTAAATATTATCCCTGGTACCCTGGGTTATGGATAATATACTTTTTAGGAGAGCTCATAAAACATTTGTGAAAACTAACTGCAAATTAGAGTACTGTGAAAATCTCAATAATTTCAAAAAATGGAAAGGTTACAGACAGAATCCTCTAGTGTGAAAAATGGGGATTAATAACAAAATAACTTTTAAAACATCTTTCTATCAAAATATTTTTTAAAAAACAAGCTAGTAAACAACTCTTATGTCAAACTAGAAAAATAAAACAAAAATTGGAGAATTTCTTGTAAATAGCAAAATGGAATACAGTAAAAGCATATACCAGAAGAAAATTATGCAATTAAATATCTATATCAATAAGACTGAAAATCAAAATAAATGAATTAACTACTCAAATTTTAAAAATCCAGGAAAAGAATAACAAAAGAAAAAAGAATGAAGGAAATAGTAATAAAATCAGATATTAATGAGTTAGAAGATAGAAAACTGTAGAAATCATAAATAAATAAGCAAGCAAGAAAGCAAGCTGGTTCATTGGGAAAAAAATCCAAAAAAATTTATAAATCATTAGGTAACCTAATAGAGAAAGTCACCACAAGTGCACGTAATTAGAAATGCAAATGGGAAATAACCATCAATTGTTTTAACTGAGATCATTTTGCACAAATCTATGCAATTCCATCTTAAACTCTAGAAAAATAATCCCTTAAAAAATAGTTTACAAAATTTGAGTGCAGTCAAAATAAAAATATTCCCAGACCATTTACCATAGAAAAACAGACAGTCGAAATGAATTCAACTGCAAAAAGCGCTAGACCTATATGGCTTCCCAGGGGACTTCTACAAAAGCTTTCAAGCTCTGCTAATCCCAATGCTTCTAAAACTATTACAGAGCATATAAGAAGAACAAAATTCAAAAATCTTTTTATATAGCAAGTTTAACATTGATATCCAAATGAAAACTAGTCTGGTATCACTTATAAATATTCGATGCAAAAACCTTAAATAAAACATTAGCAAACAGAATCCAGCATCACATTAAAAAATAACATATTATTTGGGATTACATAACTAATTGGGGTTTACTTAAGAATGAAGTGGTGGTTCAACATGAAGAGAACATGAACATAATTATCATATTAATAGAACTAAGAAGAAAAAACATATTGTCATCTTTATAAGATGCCTAAAAGCTATTTCACTAAATTCAAGCAACCATTAATTTTTTTAATATTAAGTTAAATAGGAATTGATGGATACTTTCATACATATAAGCAGCAGCCCCTAAAGCAGCGTATTTCTCAATTGGCAAATATCAGAGACTTCCCCACTAAAGTATACTGTCTCCACTACTACTTACTTTTCATTAGATGCATTAGCCAGTGTAATTGTATAAAAGAAAGCAATTGGAACCATTAATCTAGCAGAAGTAAAACTATGGGTATCTTTACTTGTAGATGATATGATTCTATAACTGAAAACCCAAAAAGAATCAATGGAAAAATATTATAAATATTAAAAGAATTTAGTAAAATAGCACTATATGGTAAAATTTACATACTGAACACAACAGGCCTCATATATAAAACCAATCAGAAGAGAAAATAAACAAACAGACCATATTTTCAATACCAATAAAATAAAATATTTTGTATCACAAACTTGACAGGATGTACATAAAGCCCAGGCTTTGTTCATTTATGAGGAAGTCTATAGAACAGTTCTGAAAACACATAAATAAACTTGAACAAATTGATTACATTATGAAGATATTAATTCTTCCCAAGTTAACTTATACATTAATATGTTCTCAATAAAATTACCATTAGGCCTTTTTGTGTGCTAGACAAGTTATTTATAATGTTCATTTAGAATAATTGCTAAAAGGATGAGCTGGGGGAAGTTGTGTCAGAAAGCAGTCAGCCATTCCACAACATAAAACATATTATAATATAATGCCTCTCTACTGAAAACAGACAAAGCAAAAAAGAACATCCAGAAGAAAACCCAATGCATAAGGAAATGTAATATATGCTGAGGCTGGTATCTCAAATCAGTGTGAAAGAGAAGAATTTTTAATAAGTGATGTTGGGGCAACTGGATATCCATATGGTAAATGATACAATTGGATCCATTTTTTAATGCTTTAGACCAGGATAACTTCTAAATCGATCTGATATCTAGTTGTAAAAAATGAAAACATGAGTATGAGAAGAAAACATTGGTAAATTTCAGTTCGACCTAGGAGTCGGGAAGTCTTTACTGTTAATAAAAATCCAAAAACAATAAAATACTGAAAAATATTAAAAGAAAAAGAAAATTTTGCACTTCAACAACAGCAAAAAACCCATAAGCCAAATTTTAAAAAATATAGGAGAGACAGGGAAATGTATTTTTAACATATCTAACATATGAGTTAATATCACTATTATGTAAAAAGCTTTCAGAAATTGAGAAAAAATATGAATGAATGAACAGGAAAATGAGCAAAGATATAAACAGAGAGTGCACAGAAAAATAAATATAAAAAGTCCTAAAACATGAAAAGATGCTCAATCTTGCTTACAATAAAAGAAAGGCAATATGTAACTATCCTTAGATATCATTTTTCACTTTACAGATTGGCAAAACCCCGAAAGTTTGACAACAGTATCTATTGGTGACATCATCACTCTCCAATGTTGCTTATATTGATTCATCACAGTACAAAGTAAGTGAAGAAGAGTTTGACAATAGCTAGCAAAATTTCATATGGATTTTTCTATTGAACCAGAAGTGCCACTTCTAAGAGTCAGTCCCAATATACATTGTCAAATATATGAAAAGTCATGCACAAGGCTATTCATTACAACATGATTTGCAATATTAATGAACTGGATATAACCCAAATTCTATTAAGTAACTGAATGAATAAACTATGATACGTACCCACAATGGAGTGCTCTGCAGAGGTTGATATTGAAATGAAGATCTCTTTTCTGACAAGAACTGATCTCAAGGATATAATATTTAGAGAAAGAGAGAGAGAGAAGAAACAAAGAATGAAGGGAGGGAGGGAGAGGGAGGAGAGAGGAAGGAAGGAAGATAAAATGGAGGCAGGGAGTAATGGAAGGAAGGAAGGGAGTGAAGGAGGGAAGAAAGGAAGGGGACATTGATATGCCACATTTTGAGAAAAGGGCCAGTGGATATAGATAATAGATACAGTAGAACTAGATTAATGAGAGATAGATGATATAGATAGAGATACCAAAATACTAAATTTATTCTTGAAAATGATTACCTAGAGGGATGGAAGAGACAATAGGAAGGGTTCAGATATAAAAGTTAAATCTCTCAGAATGCATCCTCATTTAGAGTTTTGACTTGGGAACCATGAAATTCTTTTTTTGTAATTTTTTTTAAAAAGAAATAAATCAAAAATTTTAAAAGGAGAATTCTTATAAGTCAAAAACAATTAGAAACAATAAACCTAATTACATATCAAATGGATGCCATAACCTACACAGGGAAAAATAATTCCAAGTGACTTTACAAAACAGTATTTTGATGTAGATCCGTATACATGAAGGGAAAAAAGAATCTCCAAAATCTTAAATTGCTTTTAGCTGTCTATTGGCGATGATTATATTAGTATTGCTGGCTTGAATCTCTTGTATATTGTAGGATAAAGCAAATAAGCAATTCTGTTAATTTTGGGAGCATTGACTTTCATCATAAGAGAAGAGATAAAAATCACACAAATTAAGAAAATGCCTTGCAATATTACATTTGAATTGGAAATATCAATATGAGCTTATGATTTGTTTTTCTTTCTCTTTCTAAAAATACATACTTTTTAGTACTTTTCACTGAAAAAGACCAGAAGCAGTGCCAGCACAGTAACAATGAACACCCCTAGATCCTAGATTGTGGTATTCAAAGGCCATCTTTTACTAAAGGAGTTCCTGGGAGAAATGATGTTTCAAGATGTGAATGAAATGTACAAAATAAGCCCAAATAAATTATCCAGCCAGAAAGGTAGGAAGTTTTCAAAGACTTCTGGTGTTGTATCAAAAAGACACTGCCCTAAGATAATTTGTTTATCCCAAGGGATAACAACAATTAGTTAAAATACAGCAAATAAATAAAAGTCCATGGGTTCATACAGATATTTTTTAAAATCACCATTGGTCACTATAGGAGACTGTTGAATTACCAGCTCATTATTTTGAAAGTTGGCTGAAGGACAAACTAGGATGAACCTACATCGACACATCATACTCCACTAAAGTTCATAGTTTACATTAGGGTTTACTCTTGGTGTCCTTATATTCTAAAGTTTGAACAAACGTATCCACAAGTGATATGTATCCACCATTACAGTATCATACAGAGTATTTTCCCTGCCCTAAAAATCTTCCGTGTTCAGCCTGTTTATCATTCCCTGCCTCAGCCCCTAGCAACCACTGTGTGACTGGGAGTGAGTGGGTGTGAGAGGGAGGGCATGGGTGTGACTGAGAGTGAGCGGCTGTGATTGGGAGTGAGTGGGTGTGAGTGGGTGTAACTGGGAACAACTGGGAGTGAGTGGGTGTAAGTGGGAGTGAGTGGTGTGTGTGGTTGTGACTGGGAGTAAGTGGGAGTGAGTGGGTGTGACTGGGAGTGATTGGGTGCGATGATGTATGAGTGGATGCGAGTGGGAGTAAGTAGCTGTGAGTGGGTGTGGGTGGGAATGAGTGGATGTGACTGGGAGTGAGTGGATGAGAATGGGTGTGACTGGGATTGGGTGGGTGTGACTGGGATTGGGGGGGTGTGAGTGGGTGTGAGTGGGATTGGGTGTGACTGGGAGTGAGTGGGTGAGAGTGGGTGTGACTGGAATTGGGTGGGTGTGACTGGGTGTGAGTGGGAGTGGGAGTCAGTGGGTGTGACTGGGAGTGAGTGGGTGTGACTGGGTGTGAGTGTGAGTGGGTGTGACTGGGAGTGAATGGGTGTGAGTGGGAGTGGGAGTGAGTGGGTGAGAGTGGGTGAGAGTGGGTGTGACTGGGAGTGAGTGGGTATAAGTGGGAGTGAGTGGGATCTTTTTACTGTCTCCATAGTTTTGACTTCTTTAGAATGGCATATAGTTGGAATCATACAGTGGGGAGCCTTTTTAGTTTGGCTTCTTTCACTTAGTAAACTTAATTTAAGATTATGTCACATCTTTTCATGGTTTAATAGCTTATTTCTTTTTAGCACTGAATAATAATCTGTTGTCTGGATGTACCACAGTTTGTTTATCCATTCACCTACTGAAGGACATCTTGGTTGTTTCCAAGCAACTGAAGGAGACCAAAAGAAACATAGAAATTTTTGCTAAATAGAAAACACAAAATTTCACAATCTATAAAAGCCAATTGTGACAGTAAAAACAACAAATATAATTGGAATAAGCAAACCATTGTTTAAAAGGCATGCGTTCTCTGATTGGACTTTGGAAAATGTAGCTACATGCTATTTATAAGGGACATGCTTAAAGCATAAGGACATATTATAGAAAGAACCAAATTTGACAAATGGGAAAATACATACCAGACAAATACTTATCAAAGGAAACCCAGTGTAGTTATATTAATCTCTCTGTGCCTAAGTATCCTTATATCTGAAGTGCAAATAATAAAAATTCCTATCTTGTAAGGTTATTGAGAGGACTCATTGAATTAATATGTAAAAGCACTTAAAACACAGCCCAGAATATGAGTACTCAACAAAATTTAGCTATCATTATTTTCTCACATGCATTGAACACTTTCAAAAATTAATCATGTGTCTTAGCATATATCAAGTAATCCATATCATATACCATCTCACTAAGTACAAAAAATTTAAACGTAACTGCAAAGAACTCCCATATTTTGGAACGTTTAATAACAACAACAACAACAAAAACTCATTTCTATGTAATCCATGAATAAGAGAAGAAATCGTGATGAGAATTTTAAAAGCCCACAAAACTTAGATATGAAAAATAATGAAAGATAAAACCCACTGTATGTGACAAAGATTATATTGGTTGAAGTTGGTAACTTCAAATACTTTTATTAGAAAATGAGAAAGGCTAAAATTAATAAGTTAATCAGAAGTTAAAACAAGCAGATTGAATAAACCCAAAAATACTACAAGAAAATAATGAAGATAAAGCAGATGTTAGTGAAACAGAAAACAAAAAGGACACAGTAGAAAGGATTGCCACAGCCAAAAGTTTATTCAAGGTAAAACATAATAAAGTAGATGATCTCTTGACATGACTGGTCTAGTGAAAAAAACATGAAGTCTATCTACAAGTAGGACAGAGATTTAAAATATTAATATAATGCTACGGAAAGTATTATGTCAATAAATTTGAAAATTTAGATAAAATGGAAACATTTCTCAGTAAATACATTTTGAAAATATTAATATTTCAGTTCAATATACAATATAAAAAGAAAAAGATAATATTTATTTATATGCAATAAGTTCTTTTTTTGCATAAAAGTAAGTGCAGAAATAATCAGTTCAGAGTTAGGGAAGCAGCTCAGAAACATTATAAGGGGTACAGGGCTCTACCCTTCTGTTCTAACATACTAGTGTGTGGCTGCCACCTTCAGGGTCACCTTATAGTTCAAAATGGAGTTCTAGTCATCTGGTCTGAGTTTCAGGCCAGCAGATGGAGGAAAAGCAGAAGAGGCCAAGTAAAGGGTTTCTCTCTCCTAAATCAGCTCTCTTAAAGCAGTCAGACTGAAAGTCTCATACTGCACTCTGATTTACATTTCACTAGCCAAAATCTAGTCACTTGGCTCCAGGGAATAATGCAAAAATAAGTCTTTTGTTCAAGGTGGCATTGTGTTCACCTATATTTTAGAGTTCTGTTACTTAAGAGGAAGGAAAGTGTGAATGATTATTAGAAGCTACGACACTGTTAAAAATGAAAAAAAAAATAGACACAGAACAGAAAGTTTAACAGACTCATTAAATAAACTGAATCAGAAGTTTAAAATCACTTCTCCCACAAATATGCACACACCGAAACACATACACCAGGGCTAGATAGCTTTACATAATGGGTTCTACCAAACACTCAAGTGATAGGTAATTCCAACATATATACATTATTCCAGATAAGAGAAAAGAAAACCTGCTTCCCAGCTCATTTCACAAGGTTAATATGATTTCATACTAAAACCAGAATACAGGGACTGCAGAGAAAAAGGAAATTATAGGTTGATCACACTAAAGATGTAAATATTCTAAATAAAATATTAATAAGCTGAATACAGCTATATTTATGTATATAAGTATATATACGTATCTGTGTATCTATATATTATTGTGTCCAGTTAATTCCAGGAATAATAATAAATGACATTAGAAAACAACTGAATATAATATACCACAGGAACACATTAAAAATATCTTTAAGGATCAAGAGAAAACTCATTTGATATAATGCATTTAATATGAATATGATGAATCTTAGCAAAGCAGAAATCAAAGGAAATGTGAAAGGCATACTATAAACAAAAAGATTTTAGGGGATGGGGGAAGTGGGGAGATGGTAGTCAAAGGGTACAAGCTTTTGGTTATAAGATGAGTAAGTTCTGAGTAGCTAACATAGTGTGGTGACTATAGTTAATAATACTGTATTGTTTACTTGAAATTTGCTAAGAGAGCAGTTTTAATATCCTCAACACACACACACACACACACACACACACAAACATGAAATGGTAACAATTGGCAGTAATAGATGTGTTAATTAATTTGACTGTGGTAATCAGTACATAATATATACATATATAAAGCACTATATTGTACATATTTAATATGTACAATTTTTATTTGCCAATTAGATATTTTTCAGAAAAGAAAATCAAATGTAAATTTTTGCAAAATAATACAGATTTCAGAAGGACTGGCTCTCAAAAAACAAGCAAATAAATGGGTATTTTAAGAAATGCAAAATTACCAAAGTTACAGTCAAGTTCTTCAGAAGGGAAAGACAAGTTTTCTCATACCACTATGAAAAGCTTTCACTATTCAGAATTTTCAATTTTGGAATGAAGACATGTGTAAGAGTTTTGTAGTCACGCGGCTTTAAATTTTAAAAACAACAGCAACCAAAAAAACCTAAATGTTCATCAATAGAAGAGATAAATTATGATTGCATTCTTGCATTGGAATACTATGTAGCACTATAAATGAATATTATACAACTACATCCATCAATACAGATGAATGACAAAAACATAAAAAGTCAATTGCATAAAAATGCATAAGGCAAAATTTCATTTAAACTAAGTTGGATTTTTTTGGTTTTGTTTCAGTTTTTTTGTTTTTTTGATTTTTTTGAGACAGGGTCTTGTTCTGTCCCCTGGAATAGAGTGCAGTGGTGTCATCATAGGTCACTGCAACCTCAGACTTCTGGGCTCAGGTGACCCTCTTGCCTCAGCCTCCTGAGTAGCTGGGACTACAGGTGTGTGCCGCCACGCTGGGCTTATTTTTCTATTTATTGTAGAGACAAGGTCTCACTCCTGCTCAGGCTGGTCTGAAACTCCTGGGCTCAAGCTATCCTCCTACCTTGATCTCCCAAGTAACTGGGACTACAGGTGTGAGCCACCACACCCAGCCTAAATTAAGTGTTTAAACACTTGGAGTAATATTAGAATACTATTTCAAGATAATATACGTATGTGGGAAAAGTATAAAAATGAATATCAAAAATAAATACAAACTTAAAGATAGTGGTCTCTTGGAGGAGGGAGGGGCAATTGAGGGGGATGAAGGAGAATGCGACCAGAGAATAGAGGGATACATAAGAGTTTCAACAGTATTTGTACTGTATTATATTTTAAGCCACTTAGTTAGAACTCAGATGTTCATTATGTTATTCTTTATGCCTTTTCATATGTATGAAATAGCACATAATATATAATGTATTTGCTTACTGAAGTGTAATTGTGAGACTTTGATATAAGGGATAGGATTAAGGGTAGCATGTTGAATTTAGCCAGGTGATTGGTAATCCTCCAGAGAGAAACTTCCACAGAATGATAGTGGAAGGTCAAAGAAATGTCTTCCAGAAAAGGAAGTAAAAGCATTCAGTGCATTTTAGTTTTTCTGGAAGTTTCCTCCAGAAGCATCTGTAGGAAAGTCAAGGCAAGGATTTTTAAAACAGGAGATTGTGGATCTATGCCAAGGAAAACAAACAAACAAACAAACAAAAACCTTTGCATACAAAAATGTTCTAATTCTAAAAATAACATTTGGTGGGCTCAGCTGGTGGATCAGTTCCATATGGAGGCAGATTCGTCTGGGGAAAGAGTCGAGCTTCTTCTCTGAAACTGTGATAGGAGAGGAGAATAAAGACAGATACAGAGATTACAGTTGCTGAGCACTGTGTATTTAAAAACTTCTAGGGGATAAAGGGACCAATCTTCAAAGCAGTACATTAATAACATTGATCAAACCATTGAAAATATGACTATTGCACACGTGCAAATATACACAAACACGCTATATCATAGGTCCACTTGTTCCTTTAAATGATAAAACTTCTCCTATAGTACAAACTACCTATAATAAGAGTATAGTCCTTTCCCCTAACACAAGCATAAAAATTATTTCTCTATTAGATAACTTGATTCAGACAATAATATATGTCAGTGTTTAAGTAATGTTATGGTATCTGTGTCATTGTGCAATATGATTGAATTAACTACATGTATCTTATTAGGTTTAGGATTCCCGGAAGGCTCTGCACTCTTTTGAGATTTTTGCCACTAGATGGTGATGCTGAGGAGCAAGGATTTCAAGGAAGTCTCTGATAACAATCACTTTTCACCAAGGTATTTTTATCAAATTGGAAATTATTTCTTCCTATTATAATAAATATTGCTTTGACTTAAATAGCCAATTATTAAGCAGCCAAGTCTATCAAGGGAATCATAGCCACCCCAAAATATGTCACTTTGGCATGAGGACTATTTTGAGTTGAAGGCAATTAGGAAGCAGCAAACACAGAAAGAGCAATATAAATTTCCCTTTGTGAAGGTGTTCTTCCTCCTCTCTCCCATGCAAGTAGGAGAACAACCGTTATCACTGGATGCAGAAAGTCAGCACTGAGATGGGTCTGCATAAACAAACCTTATTAAAATAATCTTTATCTTCCATTAGTTTCCCAATATCACTTTTACCTTCCCACAATTTACCATGCCTGGAAGCTTAAGTCCCTTTTCCTTTATCTTGTCAATTCTCCACAATTTATTGCCCTTTGTTAAAATGATATATAGGCCTCCAGGTCTAACCACTTCTTTGGGTCTTCATTTCTTTTCTGTGAAGGCTACCATGTATGTAAAAATTAAAATATTAGCATCAAATAAAATTTGTATACCTTTTCTCCTGTTAATCTGGCTTTTGTCAAGGTAATTTATAGGCGCTAGTAGCAGAGCATAAGAGGATGGAGGAAAGCTACTTTCCTCCCCTACAGTTGTGACAACCGTGAGTGGTTGGGACATCCTACTTGCTCCAGAGGTTATAGCTCAGTTTATGCAACATCTGACAAAGCTGGAAAAAGAAAAAATGTTTTACTAAATCAGCCTCCCAGATTTCTACCTGCAGGGCCCAATCGAATGAGGGTGATAAGAGTCTCTTTGTCCTTTCCTTTCCAAATTTAGATTAGCAGGAGAAAGCATTTATAAGAATTAGTTCTTTGGTTATTGTGACTCTTGTGCATTTTGAGTATTCATTGGTTATTGATCCATTTCCTCCCAGGGGTAGCAATAATTTTCCTTTATCTCTGTCCTTTGTGTCATTTGTCATAAGAAAGAGAATCCTAGGGAGGAACACAAGCATCGGTCCTATAAGCCCGTTGTTCAAACTGGCATCAGACTGGTCGGTTTACGTTTCTCACTGGACCAGTGTCCATCTGGACAAAATTTGCTGTGAGTCACTGAGTAAAAAAATGAATGAGATACTTTTTCTGTCTTGTTTTATGTCCCAAGAGCCAGGTTTAGTTCCAGTAAGATCTCTCTCTCTCTCTCTCTCTCTCTCTCTCTCTCTCTCTCTCTCTCTCGTTTTCTAACTGCCAGGAGATGGAGATTATCAGACCTGCATCTGCAGGTGGCCAGCCATTAGGCGAGGGGCCCATGACTCTTGCCTACTGACTCTGTCAGCTCTCAAGGCATTCGTCTAAACAAATGGTCTCAATGCATAAGGGACCCTTATCAAATTTTTCCTCATTTTCTTAACAGTGTTGGGACAGTCCCATTTCAGCACTGCCTGCCCAGTATCACAGATTAGTGGGTCCATGATTAGAGGCATATCACTTTTGTGGGAGACCAGAGATGTGAGTTTTCACAAACACCATTCATACTGCCTGTGGCAAAGACAGTCTTACCTTTCTTTCTCTTTGGAGTGACTTTGGATCATGGGGGGCATCATTTGCACCCTCTATGGGGACCCCTCTTGCATTCATGGTTAAGCCATGAAAGGCTTAGTGGTTTTGGTT
>RJWJ010003624.1:40037-84191 GCA_004363605.1 Indri indri
CTGGCTTGCAGGGCATACAAGTTACTTATGCTTACTAAATGCTGATAGGCAAGAAAAAACTTTGGCCTGGGCAAGTAAATCCTGGAAAAGTTTGCTGAAAGAGGATGAAGGAACTCTCAACATTAAAATATAATCCCAAAGAATAACTTCTCATATAAGGTATTAAATATTTATGAAATATTTAGAATACTTAATATTGATAATATTTAATACTCATATGTATATTCAATATTGAGAGAAGGCAAGTAAAAACTAAATGACATTTTAATTACTTTTTCAGTACTATGATTAATGCTTCTACAAAGCTTTCTGCTCACAAAAGCCCAGAGTAGGCAAGTAATATTAATATATTAAAAATATCACTGAAATACTTTCAAAATTTCATGACTTTGGGGAGAAATGTTGAGCTTTTGAGAATTAAATCAAACTGTGGCTGCCTCTAAAGAAAGTTACTTTACTTTTTTTTTAATCTTGCAATTTATTTTCATCCTCCACAGCAATGTGGTTCATTAACTTCTATTTCCTAACATAACTGGAGATGACATTATCTTTATACAGTTTCCATATACTCAGCAAGCATTTTCAACTTACTAAATGCCACCCACAGAATTTGGAATATTTGTTAAAATAATGTTGCAAAGTTCCAGACTACTGTTCTGCCAAATCGATAATTTACCTCTATGATTTAAAATTTCTGTGTCATAGTATTTCCATTGAAGCTTCATCAGAATATGGCTTTGAAAGGGAAAGCTTCATTGATGTTTATTTCCATAATTATGAATATAATTTCTATATTTTTGAAAGAAGTATAAATTTTCTCCACCATGAAGTAGATTGAGATTTCCCTCAGTTAATTGAATTGAATTTTAAAGGAGAGCCCAATAGAGATTACTAATTTTGCCAGAATCACAATGTGATGATGATGATGTCGAAGAGAACAATAATGATGACGTTAAAAATAACTTTCATTCATTAAGCACATTATTAATGTACGAGACACAGTGCAAGATGCTTTTGCAGAGGCCAAGGAAAAACTTTCCTTTGCCCTCTGAAGTTTTGCGAAAAAATTAACTGACATAGCAGATTAATTGGAGAAAAGGCATACAAATTTACTAACACGCACTCGAGGAAGAACCTCAGAGTGATTACTTCAACTCCCCAAGGGAGTTCAGAAGCTTATATATCATCTTGAGGTTACAGAAAGAATGGGGGCTTGGATCATGGCAAAACAGGTTATGGATAGGAGAGGAGAGGATATCTGGATAGGAAAGGTGGTCTTGATTTCCTTCACTTTACTCCTGGTGTCTCATGTCTATGGGTGCTCTGTCTCATATCACAACAGTACCCCTGTCGGTGTTTTGTCTCTCTTTCGGCAGAAAGCTCATGACATACTGTCTTTCCCACATTATTAACTTCAGTATTATTGATATAAGATGGGTCTGTCACGTGGTATGCAAACAAATTATTTCATAAGATGAATTAGCTTCAAGCTAGCCTTTTAGCATCTTCCAGAATTCATCCCTTTTTTTTTTTTTTTTTATGAGACAGAGTCTCACTCTGTTGCCCTGGCTAGAGTGAGTGCCGTGGTGTCAGTCTAGCTCACAGCAACCTGCCGTGGTGTCAGTCTAGCTCACAGCAACCTCAAACTCCTGGGCTCAAGTGATCCTCCTGCCTCAGCCTCCCAAGTAGCTGGGACTACAGGCATGTGCCACCATGCCCGGCTAATTTTTTCTATATATTTTTAGTTGTCCAGATAATTTCTTTCTTCTTTTTTTTTTTTTTTAGTAGAGACAGGGTCTCACTCTTGCTCAGGCTGGTGTCGAACTCCTGAGCTCAAACAATCCGCCTGCCTCGGCCTCTCAGAGTAGTAGGATTACAGGCGTGAGCCACTGCGTCCGGCCTGGAATTCATCCTTTTTTAAAAAACAGCTTTAGGCCAGGCACGGTGGCTCACGCCTGTAATCCCAGCACTCTGGGAGGCCGAGGCGGGAGGATTCTTTGAGCTCAAGAGTTCGAGACCAGCCTGAGCAAGAGCAAGACCCCGTCTCTACTAAAAAGTAGAAAGAAATGATCTGCACAACTAAAAATATATATATAGAAAAAATTAGCCAGGCATGGTGGCACATGCTTGTAGTCCCAGCTACTCGGAAAGCTGAGTCACAAGGATCACATGAGCCCAGGAGTTTGAGGTTGCTGTGAGCTAGGCTGACACCATGGCACTCTAGCCCGGGCAACAGAGTGAGACTGTCTCCAAAAAAAATAAATAAATAAAATAATAATAATAAACAGCTTTATAATATAATTACACATCATAAAATCCATCCACTTAATGTGTACAATTCAATGTTTTTTTAATATATTTATAGAGCTGTGCAACCTCACCACAACCTATTTTTAAAATATTTTTATTACCCCCAAAAGAAACTTCATCCGTACCCATTACCAGTTGCTCTCCATTTACCCCAACAACCCCTCAACCTTATGCAACCACTAATCTATTTTCTCTATATATAAGTTTGCCTCTTCTGGACATTTCATATAAATTAAATCATACAATATTGGATCTTCTGTGACCAGTTCTTTCACTTAGGATAGCATTTTCAATGTTCATATGTGTTGGAGCATTTATCAGTGCTTCATTCTTTTCATTGCTGGAAAATATTTTATTGTGTAAATATGCCAAATTTTGTTTCATTTGTCAACATTTTTTTTGCCCAAATTAGTCTGTGTGACTTTTTGAACTTCAACTGAAAGAGGGATAATGTTTTCAAAATATTTAAATTGAAAAATGCAGGTCAAAATCAGCAATGGTGGTGTTAGTTAATATTTATGTCACTTTTCAAGCTGTAATAGTACAACTAGAAGATTATGTGGAACTAAAAAATTAAAACTTTTAATCAATTCACTCATCTTCTAATTTCCTTTTTCTTTCTAGATGGCATGGGATCGATATTACCAAATATACGAGGTCTGTATGGAAACTATCCAACCATGTAATATAAAAAATAAAGACATTTATTGAAGAAGATACAGGATACAAAGAACATTATACATAGTACAATGACACCTCAGTCCCCTTCAAAGTAGGCACCTTGGGACCTCACACAGTTCTCCCAGCATCTCTTAACCTAACCCATACACGTTCAACATTCTCAGGTGTTCTGCTTGTTGCAGGCCTTCCAGAATGTGGATCACTTCCAACAGATTCTTTGAAGCATTTGTGCCACACTTTTATTTGTGCTGCACTCATTGCATCATCCCCAAAAGCCTTCTTGAATCATCCGAATAGTTTCCACGGAGCAATGTTCAAGCTTAATGCAAAATTTGATATATATTCGTTCCTCTGTTGGCTCAGTCATTTTGAATGTGACAGCCACACAGTACACGTGCTCACTCAACAGCGTCTAGCACCCCACTGACCAGCACCGTGAAGTCGTCATTGTTCACGCATGCGCATCCCAGTCCACTCTCCTTGGCTGCCAGGTTACATCAACGTCACGCAAACCGTTCCTGTTATATTAACAACGGCTGGATACTTTCTGGACAGCCCTCATATGTATTTAGTATTATCTTTGATATATATATGCCAATATGCATTTGGTATATGTATTTGATATTATCATATATGTATATTTGGTAATATCAATCCCATCATATATATATGCATGTATATATAATGACTTTAAAAGAGCATTACATAAATCACTATATAAACATGTAAATTCATCGGAATGTTTCACATGAACATAACTCTTATTTTGATACTTAAAATTTAAGTTTTGATTTTCGAACTGCTATTAAACTTGGTGTTAAAGAAAGGTTTTCCTAGCTGATAATATCATATAAAGCATCTTCTAATCTTTATTGAGTGAATAGCATTTTAATTTCAAATGAAATTATATACAAATGATATAAATATATAACAGGTGCAAAACTTGCAGCATAAATTGAAACATAAGTGCTGTTATTTTCTGCTTAGACTGTAGGGTCCTAAAAAGAGATAACGAGAACATGCAGAGGTAAGTTAAAAAAAATTGTTAAAGTTTGTGTTTTCTAAAAATTTTAGTTGTTGGCTATCATTTTATACCAAACTCAGATCGGATTGGAAAATGAAATACAGGAATACTTTGGAAATACTGCTATAAAGCAAATATTGCAATAAAGTGAATCACTTGAATTTTTTGGTTTCCCAGTTCATATAAAAGTTACATTTACACTACACTGTAGTCTATTAAGTATCCAATAGTATGATGTCCATAAAAGCAAGGTACATACCTAATTTAAAGATACTTTATTGCTAAAAGATGCTAATGATCATCAGAGCCTTCAGTGAGTTGTAATCTTTTTGCTGATGAAGGGTCTTGCCTCAATGTTGATGGCTGTTGATTGATCAAGTGGTGGTTGCTCAAGGTTGGGGTTGCTATGGCAATATCTTAAAATAAGGCAACGATAAAGTTTGCTGCATGAATGGACTCTTCCTTTCATGAAAGATTTCTCTGTAGCATGGGATGCTGTTTCATAGCATTTTATCCACAGTAGAACATTTCAAAATTGGAGTCAATCCTCTCAAACCCTGCCATTGTTTTATTGACTAAATTTATGGACTATTTTAAATCCTTTGTTTTCATTTCAATAATGTTCACAGCATCTTCACCAGGAATAGATTCCACCTCAAGAAATCACTTCTTTGCTCAGCCATAAGAAGGAACTCAGCTGTTCAAGTTTTATCATGAAATTGAAGCCATTCAGTCACATCTTCAGGCTGCATTTCTAATTCTAGTTCTCTTGCTATTTCCACCACATCTGCAATTTCTTTCCCCACTGAAATCTTGAACCCCTTAAAGTCATCCATGATGACTTCGATCAACTTCTTACAAATGCCTGTTAATGTTGATGTTTTGGCCTACTCCCATGAACTGTGAATGTTCTTAATGGCATCTAGAATGGTGAGTCCTTTCCAGAAGGTTTATAATTCACTTTGCCCAGATCCATCAGAGGAATCACTACCTATGGCAGCTGTAGCTTTACAAAACATGTTTCTTAAGTAATAGACTTGAAAGTTGAAATTACTTCTTGATCCATGGGCTGCAGAATGGATGCTGGGTTAGAAGGAATGAAAACAACATTAATTTCCCTGTACATCTCCATCAGAACTCTTGGGTGAGTAAGTGCATTGTCAATTTGCAGTAATATTTGAAAGGAATCTTTTTCTTTCCTGAGCAGTATGTCTCAATAGTGGGCTCAAAATATTCAGCAAACCATGCTGTGTTCAAATATGCTATTATCCAGACTTTGTTGTTCCATTTATAGATCATAGGCAGAGTAGTAGATTTAGCATAATTCTTAAGGGTCCTAGGATTTTCAGAATGGCCAATGCGCATTGGCTTACTGGCTTTAACTTAGAGTCAGCAACTTCATACCCCTAACAAGAGAATCGGCCTGTCCTTTGAAGCTTTGAAGCCAGGCATTGACTTCTCTACAGCTATGAAAGTCCTAGACAGCATCTTATTCCAACAGAAGGCTGTTTGGATACATTGAAAATCTATTGATTAGGGGAGTCCCCTTCAGTAATGATCTTAGGTTGATCTTCTGGATAACTTACTGCAGCTTCTATGTCAGCATTTACTGCTTCATCTTTCACTTTTGTGTTATAAAGACAGGTTATCTCCTTAAACTTCATCAACCAATTTCTGCTAGCTTCAAACTTTTCTTCTGAAGCTTCTTTACCTCCCAGTCTTCATAGAATTGAAGAGAGTTAGAGGCTTGCTTTGGATTAGGCTTTGACTGAAGGAATGTTATGGCTGATTCGACCTTCTATCCCAAACTTCTATCCACAAAAACTTCCTCCACATCAGTAAAAACGCTGTTTCACTTTCTTATCAATCTTGTGTTCATTGGAGTAGCCCTTTTAATTTCCTTCAAGAATTTTTCCTTTGCATTCACAAATTGGCTAACTGTTTGGCACAAGAGGCCTAGATTTCAACTTATCTTGGCTTTTGACATGCCTTCCTCACTAAACTTAATGGTTTCTAGCTTTTGATTTAAAATGAGAGACGTATGACTCTTCCTTTCACCTGAACTCATAGAGGCCATCGTAGAGTTATGAATTGGCCTAATTTCAATATCATTGTGTCTCAGGGAATAGGTAGGCATGAGGAGAGGAAGAGAGATGAAAGAACGACCAGTTGGTGGAGCAGTCAGAACACACGCCACATTTATTGATTAAGTTTGCTGTCTTATATAGGCCCAATTTGTGATGCCCCAAAAGAATTGAAATAGTAACATCAAAGATCACTGAACACAGATCACCATAACAGACATAATAATAATGAAAAAGTTTGAAATATTGTGAGAATTACCAAAATGTGACACAGAGACGTGAAGTGAGCATATGTCCTTGGAAAAATGATGCCAATAGACGTGCTTGATGCAGAATTGCCACAAACCTTCAGTTTGTTACTACTATATGTACACATAGGTGTTGAAATAAAAAATAAATAAATAAAAATAGAACTACCAAAATAAATAAATAAAATAAATATCTCTTCCAAATGAAAAAAAAACCCTTCAGTTTGTAAAAAAAACATAATTTCTGTGAAGTGCAATAAAATGATGCACAATAAAATAAGGTGTGCCTGTATTAGAAAAGTACATAAAAATTTAAAATAAAAACAAAGAAAAAAATAAAATAAAATTAGTTGAAATTATGAAAACGTTAAGCTAAAAGTTACACACAGCAAAATATATGAGCAATAAAAAAATTAAGTGGATAGATTAACACTGTTGCAGTGCTTAGAGAAAACACAATGCATGAATAATCTGTTTTTCCCTATGATGTTTCTTTTCTTTTCTTATGTGTTAAAAAAGGCTTGTTGCACTCAATGTAAGAACTTCTATTAGGTCCTTGGGAAACTTATTCTTTCTATAAAAGAGGTTCATTTCTCTCACTTGTATTGAATAGCTGATATCATTCATATCTTCTTGACCATATATTGTTTCATAAGACTGGATAACTATCACTGCTTTAAAAATATGATTGGATATAACTCACATGAAAGCTTTAATTTTTACCTTGTTTTATATTTCAATATACCACCAAAGTATATCGGTCTCTTAATTTTTTCTTTGTTCCAATTCTCAAAATTATGACCGGGTTATTTCCAATATATTTTTTTAAATTCTTCAAAGTACTTCATCCCTACAGGAATACAGTTTTAACTTAAATAAACACAACCTTCTAGGAAAGTGTTTCTCAAACTTAGCTGCACACTGTCGACATCTGGAAAGCTTTAAAAATTCAGAGGCTTTGTTCACACTCCTAGAGAGTTTTATATAATTCGTGTGGCGTGTGGTCTGGCATCAGGAGTTTTCATAGCACCTCGGGTGATTCTAATGTACAATCAAGGCTCAGAACCACTGTTCTAGGAGTTTACATAAAACAGAAGCAAGTTGCTACAGCAGCTTCATGACTTCATGACAGCAGATAAGACATAATGATATTGTCCTACTAGGTCTGATATTTGGGTGACCCACCAAAAATAGAAATTGAAGTTGAGAGGGTGAAATCTTTTGTGCATGGAATCTAGTTGTTTTGCTAGAAGACCCAGAATTTCAAACTAATAATGCTAAGTAGAAGTGCAGGCTTTTGTTGTTGTTTAATTAGCTATAATTAAACTGCTTTTAAAAGACAGAAAATTCTGCTTCATTATTCAGTAATGTGAAGCTGTTTATAAGCACGTTCTTGGTTCGGATTTATAGGGCAAAATTTTAGAGGCTTATTACTTCCTATGTGCCATCTGGATAAGTGCCACCAGATGGCATGTGGGTGGCAGCGATCATATGGCTTAAATAGAAAATCTCAAGAGGATTTTAGGTAACTAAATCAAAGAGATGATATTTTATTTTCCCAGAGATACAAGATTTATCAAAATAGAGCTATGTTAACTGAAACCTTATAATAAATTAAACCCAAATAATTATACATTAGAAAACAGAATACGGTTTTGATTAAGAATTAATTTTATTTATTTTTTATTTTTAAAATATTTTCTCAAAGTATTTAATAAAGTTGCTCATATATAAAGGGCTTATAATAAAAAGCAACAGATTCTTGTTCAACATTGGGAAACACTTCAGTTGTTCTTCTGTTGATTACTTACATATTTCTCAATTCATCCAATTGATAGATAAGGATTTAGAGTGTTTTGAAAGGAAAGCAAACATATATGCAGAAGTTAGTAACATTTTCAAAAAACTCTAATTGCCAGCAATTACTGCCTAAATGCAACACTAGCTCTTTTCTAAAGTAAAGAAGAAGATATCCTGATTTTATGTTGACTTTTCTATGGCATAACTCTACTCCTGTACATCTGATTGCAACTTTTTGAAGTACTGAAAGCACTACATTTCTTCTGTTCTTCACAGAAATCTTTTGTCTACCACAGGCTTTCTTTTTCTGCTAACTGGTGCTTAACTCTTATCTTATAATTAACTATCCTCTAATGTACAGCACGGTGACTATAATTAATAATACTGTATTATTTTCTTGAAATTTGCTGCAAAAGTATAATATTAAGTGTCCTCACCTCCCCCCCCCGACACACAAATAGTAACTATGTGTGGTGATGGATGCAATGATTAATTTGGTGTGGTAATCATTACATAATGCATACATATATCAAATCATCATGTTATACACCTTGAATATATACAACTTTTATTTGTCAATAATACCTCAATAAAGCTGGGGGAAAAGTAACTATCCTCTAATTTTACATAATGTAAAAACTGACTTACTCCATATAGCTTACTAAAATCCAGTGGTGAGATAGCGGTGGGCTCACTTTGCATATGATGACAATTTTTCCCCAATAAGGGATAATTTTTCCCACTATGGGGGTTGGGTTTATTCTCTTCCAACGAGATATTGCTACTAGATGTTTCCTGCTTAATTATATAATATACTTAGAAAAGTAGTCTCTCCATCAACAGTTTAGCAAGATTTACACTCTTTTCCAAACTTTCTTTTAGTGTACTCTCTAAAAAAAGTTTTCAAATTGTGAATCCTGATCCATTATGGTTGTTTTGCATCATGACCAGCATATAACTTTTTGTTTCACACACATTATATTTGCATATGTAAACTGAGTAAAAATCAAAACATGTTAAAATCCAATATTCTAGAACATAAATATTTTTAAAAACAGATTTAAACAGGAATCACAATTTTTCTACTAAGTTAAAAAAAATTCTTTCCAAGAGAAAATCAAGAAAAACTATCAGAAAAACAAGGAAGAACATTATATAATGATAAAAGTTTCAATTCATCAGTAAGATATAACAATTACAAACATATATGCAGCAAATATTAAAGCACCTAAATATATAAAGCAAAAATTGACAGAACTAAAGTCAGAAATACACAGCATTACATTAATAGTAGCTTTTAATACTCCAATTTCAATAATAAGTAGAGCATCCAGACAGAAAATCAATACAGCAATGGATGATGTGAAAAACATCGTGGGCCAAATAGACCTAGCAGACATATATAAAATTCTCCACTAAATAGCAGCAGAATAAACATTCCTCTCAAGCATACATGGAACATCCTCCAGGATAGGTCACAGGCTAGGTCACAAAATAAATCTTAAAAAAGTTAAGAAGATTGAAATCATATCACATATCTTTTTCAACCACACCGAAATGAAACTAGAGTTCAATTAACAGAAGAAAAACTGTAAAATTTACAAATATGTGGAAAGGAGTATAAAATATACAAAGTATCAGTTATTCAAGATGAATAAGTTCTAGGCATCTGCTGTGCAACATTTAACAATACTATATTGTGCACTTAAAAATTTGCTGAGAGAGTAGATTTCAAATTAGGTGTTCTTACCACAAAAAAAGGTGCTGGGAGCAGGAGGAAACTTTTGGAGGTGATGGATATATTTATTACTTTCATCGTGGTGATGGTTTCATGGGAGTATAGATATGTTCAAACCTATCAGATTTTATACATCAAATATGTACAGTTTTTGTATAATAATTACATCTCAATAAAGCAGTTAAAAAATAGATATCCCATGTCCATAGCTTGGAACTCTTAATATTCTTAACATAGAACTACTATTCATTGAACTAAAGATTCAATGCAATCTCTGTCAAAATTCTGGCTGTCTTATTTGCAGAAACTGATAAGGTGATCTCAAAATTCATGTAGAAATACAAGTGACCCCAAATAGCCAAAACAGTATTGAAAAAGAACAATGAGGACCAACATTTTTAGACTTCAGAACTTACTACAAAGCTACAGCATTCAAGGCTGTGTGCTGCTGGCATAAGGATAGGTATATAGTATATATCGATGGATTAGAATTAAGAGTCCAGGAAACAAAAATCTGTCATTTATGGCCAATTGATTCTTGGCAAGCATTTCAAGACCATTCAATGAGGAAAAACGGTGTTTTCAACAAATGGTGCTGGAATATAACTGCATATCAACAAGCAAATAAATTATGTTGGTCCCCAACTTCACACCATATATAAAAATTAACACAAAATGTTAACAGAATTGAAAACTATAAAATCAAAGGCCTTAATGTAAGTTCTAAAATTATAAAAATCATAAAAATATAGGCCTAAATCTTTGTGACTTGAATTAGGCAATGATTTCTTAGAAATGATACCAAAAGCACAAGGAACAAAAGAAAAAAACAGATAAGTAAGATTTCATCAAAATTTAAAATTTCTGTGCTTCAAAGGACATTATCAATAAATGGAAAAATTTCCCCATGGAATGGGAGAAAATATTTGCACATCATGCCTATTATAAAGGATTTGTATTCAGAATATATAAATAACTCTTACAACTCAAATATAAAAATATAACCAACACAATTTAAAAATGGACAAAGGATTTGAATAGAGATATCTCCAAAAAAGACACACAAATGGTTAATAAGCACTTGAAAAGATGCTCAGCATTATTATTCACTAGGGAAATTCAAATTAAAACCACAATGAGATACCACTTCACAGCCACTCAGTAGCTATAATATTCAAAAAAGGAAATCAGCAAGTGTTGGAGAGAACGTGGAGAGAACAGAACCATCCTTCAGTGGTAGTGGGGATATACAATGATGCAGCTGCTTTAGAAAACAGTTTGGAAGTTCCTTAATAAGTTAAACATGGAGTTACCACTCCTTGCTATATACACAAGAGAATCAAAAATATATGTCTATACAAAAACATGTATATGAATGTTCATAGCAGCATTATTAATGATAGTGAAAGATTTAAAACAACTCAAATGTCCATCAACTGAAGAATGCATAAACAAAATGTAGTATATCTACACAATAGAATATTATTCAGTTATAAAAAGGAATGAAGTGCTTATATGTGCTACGATATGGCTGAACCTTGAAAATATTATGCTAAGTGTAAGAAGTCAGACACAGAAGGTCATATATTGTATGTATCCGTTTATATGAAATATCTAAAATCAACAAATAGAGACAAAGTAGATAAGTGGTTTTCAGAGGCTGGGAGGAAGAATGAATAGGAATGACCGCTAATGGGTAGAGGCTTTCTTTTTGGAATGATGAAAATTTTCTGGAATTGATGGTGATGGTAGAACATTGTTGTCAGTTTATTAAAAGCTACTGTATTATGCACTTTTAAAGGGTGAATTTTATAGTGTCTAAATTATATCTCAATAAATACATGATGAAAGAAGATACGGGACTGGGACTTGGGGGGAAGGGGGGCAAGGGCAACATACATAACCTAAACATCTGTACCCCTATAAACAACAAACAATAAAAAAAAGAAAATGAAATATTGAACAATAAATATTAATATAATCACTTTCAACTAAAATAATGAAGTCAAAATAAACAAAATCAATAATATTGACTTTGACCTACCAGTCACACTGTATACAAAAATTAACTCAAAATTGATTGCAGACTTAAACATAAAATGGAAAATATAGAATTTTTAGGAAAAAAATAAGAGAAAATATTCAGGATCGAGTACTATGCATAAATTTCTTTGACTTGACACTAAATGTATGATCCATAAAAGGGAAACTTGATAAATTGCACATCATGAAAATTCAAAACCTTTGGTCTTCAAAAGAGGTAAAGATGAAAAAACAAACTACAGACTGGGAAAAATATTTCCAAATCACATATCTAACAAAATACTAATATTTAGAATATACAACATTTTTCAAAATTAACAGTTTAAAAAATGTCCAGTAAGGAAGAGAGTAAAACACATGGAAACATTTTGCTAAAAATGATATATAAATGGTAAATAAGCACATGAACTTTACTATAGCCATTAAGAAAGTACAAACTGAGACCAGAATCAGACCTACCAGAATGGCTAAAATAAAAATAGTGACAACACCAAATGCTGGTGAGGATGTAAGGAAATTGGATCCATCTGTTGGTAAGAGCGTAAAATCGTACAGCTACTCTGGAAAATAGTTTAACAGTTTTTAAAAAAAACAAAACATGCAACTACTATATGACCTAGCAAATGCACTCCTGGGCATTTATCCCAGAGAAATGAAAACTTATGTTCATATAAAAATCTGTACATAAATATTTATAGTAGCTTTATACACAATAGCCAAAAACTGGAAATAACCCAGATGTCCTTCAATGGGTGAATAAACAAACAAACTATTTTACATTCATACCTTGAAATATGTACTACTGAACAATAAAAATGAATGAACTATCCATACAGTGAACATTTTGGATGAATCTCCAAAAAATTATACAGTAAAGGAAAAAAGCCAATCCCAAAAGCTTACTCATTGTATGAGTCAATTTTTATAACATTCTTGAAATGACAAAACTCTGGAAGTATAGAACAAATTAGCAGTTGTCAGGGTTAAAGAGGAGGTGGGGGGCTCGTACCTGTAGTCCCAGCTACTAGGGAGGCTGAAGTGGGAGGATAGCTTGAGCCCAGGAGCTTGAGAGGCCATCACACACACACACACACACACACACACACACACACACACACACACACAAGGCGGGGGTGAGAGGGGAGTCGATATGGCTATAAAAGTGTAGCAACAGGATGCGTTCCAGCTCTATCCAGGAGTATACAAGAGGTGCTATATTAAGAGGGATCCTGTGGTGACAGAAATGTTCTGTGTCTTAATTGTATTAATGGCACTATTCTGGGTGTGATGTCATACTATAGCTTTGTAAGATATTACTAGTGGAAGAAACGAGGTAAATTATACATGGCAATCTCTCTCAATTATTTCTTACAACTGCATATGAATCTACTATTACCTCAAAATAAAATATATAATTTTTCAAAAGAGTCTTAAAAGAAATTTTTTCAATCAGATTATGTAAGCTTCATTGGCACATGGATTCAAACTCGAAAACAAAAATACATTTATGTCAGTGATAGTATTTGGAAATTTGAACACTGATTAAACGTTTGATTATATTAAGCGATTATTAAAAATGTTTAGTTGTGATAGTTGTCTTCTTTTTATTTTTAAAAAAGTTCTTATCTTTAGAGATCCATACTGAAAAGACATAAAGTCTGGGATTTGCTTCAAAATATGCTATGTGAGGGAATGGGTAAGAGAAGAAACAAGGTTTACCATGAGTTAATGATGGCCGAAGCAGTACAATGGGTACTTGAGGGATTAATACACTATTCTCACTATTTTTGTGTTTGTTGAAACATTTCCATAATAAAGAAATGCAGATTTAATGAACTAAACAAAACGTTTAATTGCTAAAATTGAGAGCATAATCATAGAGGAGGCCTTGTTTTACCTCCAAGGAGTCTTATGTTGTACAAAGTCAAGCACATACTAGACAAAAGAAAAGAAAATTAGAAGAATGTTGCCTATAAAGGACAATCTGCCTGTTCCTTGTATATACCATATTAGTGCCAGCTTTACATAATTTATTTTCCCAACCTCTCATATTATCCCACCTACCAAGTCTCCAATTAGCAAAATTCTAGACATTTTTCTGCATGCATCTTAACAAAGAACAAATGATAAGTCCACTGATAAATTTCATAATTAGTTTAGTATTAAATTACCAAGAAAATAAGCTATATTGTTACTTTTCCCTTAAAGAGCACAGTAGCTTGAAAGCATAGTCTCCGTGTTGCCAGGATTATGTAGGGACCCAGTCCCAAGCCACTCTGAATTACTCAGACATTATCCTTTTTGAGAGGTGCAGGAAAAGTATGCCAACCTATCACACTGAGAGAGTTAACCAAATTAGCTGTTCTAAGGAGATAAACCTACTAACAAAATAGAGGGAATAAGGCAATAAAAGGTTACTTGCAGTGAAAATGCCAAGGTGGTGGCATTTTCATTACAGAGCCAAATTCAACTGAATCCTATTTCAAATCCTAATGTAGGAAATGCATAATTTTATCCTAATGAAATTTGCACACTTGGCTAAGAACATTTATCAAGATGTGAATCCTCTATTGCTTTAATGAGACAACACGGTCACTGCATTTGGGGTTAGTTTTTCCTCCATAATGGTTGGAACTTTTGAAGATTTTGAGACACTCTAGTCATATTGCTATAAAGAATTTAATTTCTAGAAATTCTCTGCATTGTGCTGCAATGATGAATGAAGTCCTCCAAATATCTGACATTCTAAATAACACCAGCCTAGCCAGAGATTTAGGAATGGGTGCCAAGGAATGTCAAAATCTAGGACACAAATTCTATGAAGAAAAGCCCAAAAATGGTAACGTGGAATACAAAGGGTAAAAGGCCTTGGTGTTTCCCAAATAAAAGAGGGCCCCAGCAACAGTTGGTGACCTCTACTAGAGTAAAGAAATCCATGTTATTAATGAAAACTAGACACAGTTAGCTAAAGAATCATTGTCAATTGCAGAAATTAGCTGATTCCTTATAGGAGAGACAAAAAAAAGAGACACTGAGTTTGTGAAAAGAAATGACAAAAGATCAGCAAAGAAGATAAGAAGTAAATGTATACATCGCTTTCTCTCAAATGATGATGTAGATAGATTTCTAAACATGTCACACTTTGAGGACTCTCAGGAAGGCAGGGAGAGTAGTTATTTTTTGTAGGAAGCAGCAGTTTTTTCTGTGTGGATTTTAACTCAGAGCATACTCGATTATTCTGGGTACTCCCGTGTTAGTTTTTTCTTTATTTGTATATATTTCTCTATGTTATTTAAAACGAACTCTGCTTCAGATGTGTACATTCATTATCATAAAAACAAATAGGAATTTTTGAATACATAACTTTTTTTTTTTAGTCCTTCAACAACAAAGTGGTATGGAGAAAACGAGATAAATACGTGAAGGCAATTTGAAAAGCAGAAATGCTTTATATAAACAAAGTATAATGATCTATTTTCTATGATAAAAAAATTTCTTTCTATGTTAAGTCCTGTGCAGTGTTATTTAGTCAAGGATATGTGGTTAAAAATAGCATTTGCTCTTGTTTATATTTTTAAATTTCTTAGCCCTCTTAGGTTAATTGATACTTAGTGACACAGACTTTCTGAAACACTTTGCATCCTAAGAGTCCTAATCTTCTGCACGATAGCATATAAAAAAGTTTTCTTCACTTGAGTGAAAAAGGATACCACAGATATTAGAAGAAAGCAATCACCTGACCGAAGTTTAAACAATATCCTAAGCATGATTAATTATGCATTGTCTTGGATTCTGCCAGACCCAGACATCAGGGTGATGTCTCTTCCCATTATCCCTGTTCCCCACAGTCCTTTTGGAGAACTGTCATTCTACAAATATATCCGCTAAGAATGAGCCTATCCTAAGGCATGGGCACTTTTACCCCACTTTCTTTAAAGGTGAATTAATATTGTTGACTTTATTCTGGTTGCTAGATCAAAGATTTTTGCAGGAGAATATGAGAAATGCCATTTTCTCAAATGCTACCAGCCTTTACTATAAGTGTATGTGTATAAGTGTGTGTGTATGTGAGGTCCATACGTGGCCCTCTTGGATCACCTCCTTTCTTCCATTTATCTCCAGAATCTTAAGTCTATTTTTCAAGTAGTCCAACTTCGAAATTCTGAATAGGTTTATTTGGATGGAAAAGCAGTACATTTAGCAAGAAAGGAAACAAGAGGATCTGAAAGGAGGTTGTAGCTATACAGAA
This sequence comes from Indri indri, assembly GCA_004363605.1. Classification (NCBI taxonomy): domain Eukaryota; kingdom Metazoa; phylum Chordata; class Mammalia; order Primates; family Indriidae; genus Indri; species Indri indri. Next base: position 56,215 of record RJWJ010003624.1, read on the forward strand.
TGGATATTAATTTTGTGACCTCTGAGCCATTGGATGCTATAAAGCCCAGAGATTGGAAGAGAAGAATTTTCCAGAAAAAGCCACTTTAGTGGTTTTCGTTTTTGACTTGCATGAACACCGAGGCTTTCAAGAATGAATGCTCTAAAATTTAAATGTCTCTAAGCATTTGGAAGCTCACAAGCTGACAGCCAGGATGGTCTGAATTTAGGTCAGGCCCTTTTTTTTGAGAGAGAATACATCTTCTGCATCTCCTTTGTACTGTTTCGCCAGAACTTAGAACTGTTAAAGTGCCTAGAATTTAAAGTGACAGATGTTACAGAGTGGGTTCTGAGAAGCTCATGTATCTTCTTTAAAATTGCTGTCTCTTCCAGCTTAGATGGTGTTCATTGTTTTACTGAGATAAATACTTACTGCTCTGTGGATTTACTGGAAGAGTTCCAAAATGCTACATTAGTGACACTTCAGAAATGACTGAATTGGAATTCAGTGTTCTTCTCAGGTCCCTGTAGCATTTTATAAAGTCACAGAAACAGGCACCCACTGAATGTCTGCTGAGTGAAAAGCATTGATCCAAATGCTGAGGAAGAGCAGTTCAAGAAGTTGAAATGTAGTCTGCTCTCTAGGAGCTTACACTCCAAGTGAGATAATGAAAAAATCTGAAAGTATATCTATAATTTCAAGTAATACAGGCTAAATATCTAGATGAGTACTAACCGTATGTCCTATGGGCCTTCTGAGGAGACAAAAATAATACTCAATGAAGCTGAGGAAGACCTCAAAGAGAAAGAGAAGTCTAAGATGAGCATCGTAGCATTTGCAAAGGCCATGGATAGAAGGAGGGGTGATCCTTGGCGGAGGGGGATTGTCATAGGGCCCCAACAAGCCCCGCCTTCTGGTATTCACACTCTTATGTTATAGCTTCCCCTTGAGTGGGGGCCAGACTTATTGGCTCGCTTCTATTTAATAGAATATGGCAGATGTGATGGGATATCACTTCCAAGATTAGGTTACCAAACCACTGTTGTTTCCAACTTCAATACCCACTTTGGCTTCTCTCTCTCTCTGTCTGTCTCTCTCATTTTATCTCTCTCTTTTTCTCTCTCTCCCTCTCTTTCAAAATCTTGCTCTGCAGAAAGTTACCTTTCTTATTGTGAGAAGGCCCACAAGGCAAGAAACTGGTATCTCCAGCCAACAACCAGTGAGTACCTAAGGCCTGCTAACAGCCACATACATGAACTTAAAGCAGATTCTCTCTCAGTTGAGCCTCCAGATGACTGCAGCCTGGCCAATAACTGGATTGCAGCCTCCCAAGAGACCCTGAGCCAGAAGCACCCAGCTAAGCTAGGATTTTTGATCCACAAAAACTGAGATAATAAATACTTGTTGCTTTAAGCTCTAAGTTTTGGGATAATTTGTTATACAGAAATAGATAAAATATAGGATTGGGCATGCAATGGTTTAAACCAAGGTTCAGGGATGAAAAAAGAAGAAGAACAAGAAAAATAACCTCCATAATTAGGCTTAGCATAGTGAGAATCCCAGTTTTGTTTGTTTTATTTTGCTTTTTGTTATTTAGCTGTTTTTTGATTGGGTAAGTCCATGTAAGAGAATAATATAAAGTAGAAATAATTCTCTTTGTCCTAAGGACTGATATAAGGAAGTAGATTGGCAACATAAGCAGTTCAAAGAGTGCGGATTTGAAAAAGTAGATCCCAATTTTGTGAGCCCCTAAATAAGTAACTACATCAAATTTACAAATACTGGGGCCCTGGGTACAGGTTGATTGCAAGGCACAAGTAAGTTTTACTACCAATATTTTTAAACAGCTTGGTTTATCTGTGTTCATTAAGGAAAAACTGAATTTTCTTCTCTTTATCTGAAAAAATAATAATAAACCATATTTTCTTTCACATTGATAATTATTTTTGCTAACATCTGCAAATGAACAGGAAAATGAAATGCTTCAAATTTTCTTCATGCTATATCTTAAAGGAATTAACCAGGACCAGGACAAGAATAAAATGTAAAAGAAGGCTTTTTGACTAGGCTAACATGTTTAATAAAATCACTTAGTCAAGAATTCAATGCTCTCACCAACTTGAGATACTCCTCTATCATATGCCCAGCATCATAGCACAGGATGCAGATTCTATCTGCTTGGCAAATTATGGTGTCGGCAAAGGTGAGCCCATTAAAATTCCCAGCGTATCTGCCAAAGTTTAGACTAACTTATTCCTGGGAGAAGTCCAGGCCAGGCAGGTATTTACTAAATCCTATTTTTGTGTTTTACTGCTTGCTGATAGTCTCATGTTTTCCAAGCTTCAGTTATAGCACATTGATTTTTATGTTTTGAACTATCTAATCCTCACAGACAGAGCAGCATGACAGAAATTCAATTACATTTCAAATTGATGACATACTTTGGGCCAAAGCCATGAAGCCACGTCTTATTTGTCTCAGAAGCAGCTCATCACTGGGAAGGTAGAAGCGTTAAGAACGGGTCCTCCATGTTGAAAGAGTATGTCCCACTAGTTCAGAGATTCCTTGACCTTATTTAAGTTTCGGACTTGAACAAGATTGATGTCTTTTTTAATGCATGTAACACTGCTGTTTTAATTTTTTAAGAAAAGTTTAGCTCAGTCATCTGCAAATATATGGTCCACTAATGGACCCACCTATTGCTAAAACCTGAAAACTAATAAAGCATAACTTTGGCTCTTCCTCTTGCCAGTGTTAAATATTATACCTGCCTGGAGCCCCGGCCCATGTTATTCTCAGTTCTCACTGCAACTCTAGGTACCTATCTTTCCTTCAGTCTCCAGATACAGCAAACATATTCCCTTTTTCTTCATTTTTTCCCATAGAACTAAGTTCCTGAATCCTTAAGCATGGAAAAGACATCTTTTCTGCAAGCTATAATGCACTCTGGATATTAACAGTGGTTATTGGGTTAGAATTGCACATATAAAATATCTGTACCTATGTAATAGGTGAGCACTATATCACTATTCACCTCATCCCTTGAGAATGAACAAGAGCAAAAAGGCCCTATCCTTGCATTTATATATTGTCACCGTGGCTTATAAGTAATGGTAATTCCCTTCCTATTAATGTGACAAAACACATAATACAGTAGAAAATTAGAACTTTGAGGTCTCACTGTCGAACACCCTCCTTTAAAAGAGGTCAAGTGACCTTTCTAAGGTTACAGAGAGAAAAACTGAGATATTTAGCTCCTCGTTTAGGGTTCATTTAATTACATTACTTTCCATTACAAAATACTTGGCAGTTAACAAATTTAGAATTCATGAAAATTTCAGGATTCATATTATTCCGTTAACAACTCTCAGTATGACTTCCCTCAGGCTGCTTAGTAAATGAAAATACTTGCCAGTTTTCTCATTTATTCATGCACTCGTGCCACAAATATTCATTAAGCCACAATCTATGAGATAGATATTATGTTTGTGATATAAGAGTAAGGCATATTCTCCTGCCCTATGTATCTTTGATAGTAAATAAAATGGTTGCCTCATTCAATTTCTCCCTATCAGCTTCTTAAGTGATTAAGAAAAGCAACGTTCTGAGAGCTTCTAAAAATCCTATGTTAAGGTGTTTGGCTTCTTCCTGTTAGAGTAGCTAATACCAAACTAAAAACTAACCAAGAAGCACTGTGAGGGTGGAATAAAAATATAGACAGCCATTTCAAGGCCTCAGAAAAAAATAAGAAAGCTAGGACTTGAGAGGTCACATTACAGAGAGAAGAAAAACATGTTAAGGTGATTCTTTCATTCTCAGTAAATTTTTCCCTCAGGGTATTTTCCAATTACTGGTGTGGTATATAGAGAGGCTAAAAAAGAGACATAAGATTATGCGGCCCTGTCAGTGGTATGTGAGACTGTGTTAACAGCGTCAAGTAAGGAGAAGATAGAGGATGGAGACTGAAAAAAATCTCCCAAAATTAAAGGCTTAGGACTTCCCAAATTTGACAAAAGACATAAAGCTACAGATTCCAGAACCCGAGTGAATCCCAAACAGAATAAATGCAAAGAAATAGACACAAACACATACCATAGTGTCTGAAAACTAAATACAAATAAAAGTTTTAAAAAGGAATGAGAAAGAAACAATACCTTACCTAGTAGGGAGAAAAACAATTTGAAAGACAGCAGATTTTTCATCAAAAACAATGAAGACAATAATGGTGGTTACCAGGGGCTGGGACGGGGAGCACGATTGTGGAACCCAGTGGCTTGTTCTACAGAGGAATTCAGCAGCATTTGCTGCTGAGGAAATCAACCGCCAGCATAGCAGCAGTGGGCCCCCTGTGGCTTTCATTGCTAAGGGTCCCACCCTAGCAGCCTTCACATTTTCATGTGCCTAAGCCACCACCTTGCCTTTCCAGAGCCACCACTGCTGCTGCATCCATGGGTGCTTTGGCCCAAGGACATAGCACAGCTACTGTACATGTGCCTGCAAACAGTCCTGAGACATCCCACCACAGGCTCCTACCCCACTGCCATTTGCACCTGAGACCGATCCCTATAACCAGGCTACTGCGCACTGCCAGCCTTGACTCCCACAGTTGCACATGCATGCACATTTTCAGTTTAACCTTGCAACTGACGACACAAACATAAACAGCCTAACCCCTGTTGCCAGCCCACATCTGGCCCCTACAGTTGTGCACGTGAAAGTTGCTAGTCCCCAGTGCCATGTTTGCACACACAGTCAGCCCCAACCCCTGCCTCCGACCCCAGCCCTGGTCATCATGTGTGAGACTGCAACTACCCTCTGCTGCCATGGACATGCCTGCAGATGGCTTGTGAAGTGAAGCATGTGCATACAACTGGTTCTGGCCTCCACTGCCACCAGCCCCAGATCCAAGCACTAGACACAGAGGCACAGATGAAGACCCCAACAGCCCTCCCAACCACTGCAGAACTCCCACAGCTCTTATGACCACAGTTTATGCAGGTACCAACATCACAGACCCCATCTGCTGGAGCCAACAAGACTCAGTGACCCCCAGAGCCACTGTATACCCCCACACTTGGTGCCCCACCCAGAAGACCTAGTACCACAGCATGTCCCTTCCCCCTGCTACCCCCCAGGGGATGGGCTTTCCTAACCAAAGCCAGTCCATAAAGTCTGGTAGAGGTGACTCCTTCAAATTCATAGACACCTTCACAAGAATCCAAGGATCATGAAGAATCAGGAAAATATAACACCACCAAAGGAACACAATAAACTTCTAGTAATTGACCCCAAAGAATTGGGAATATACAAATTGCCTGATAAAGAATTTAGTATAATTATCCTAAAGAAGCTCAGCACATTATAAGACAACACAGATAAACAACTTAATGAAATCAGGAACACAATATGAGAAAAAACGAGATGCTAAACAAAGAGATTGAAAACATTTTTTAAAAAAATAGAAATTTTGGAGCTGAATAATTTAATAACAACTAAAAATGGAATAGAGAGCTTCAATAGCATATTAGATCAAGCAGAAAAAGAATTAATGAAATTCGAAACAGATCATTTGAAATCATCCATTCACAGTAGTAAAAAAGAATAAAAAAGAATAGAGAAATCCTATGAGATCTATGGGACAACATGAAGAGGGACAACTTTTGCATAGTAGGAGTTATAGAAGGAGAAGACAAAGAAAAAAGGACGGAAAATCTATTTAAAGAAATAATGGTTGAAAACTTCTTAAATCTAAGAAAAGATACATTCAGGTATATGAAGCTTAGTGGTCTCCAGTCAAATTTAACACAAAGAAGAGCTGACCAAGACAAATTATAATCAAACTAACAAATATAAAAAAAAATAATAATTCAAAGGAACAAGAGAAAAAAGCATATTACACACAAGGGAGAATCAATATGGGTATCAGCAGATTTCTCTGCAGCAATCTTGCAGGCCAGGATAAATTGGGATAATTTGTTTAAAATGCTGAAAGAAAAAATCATGCCAACTAAGAGCACTTTACCCAGCAAATCTGTCCTTCAGAAATAAGGAAGAAATAAAGACTTTCCCAGGCAAATAAAAGCTGAAGGAGTTCATTACCACTAGATCTGTCTTATAGGAAATGCTAAATAAAGCCAGTTTTTTAAGCTAAAGAAAAAGATGCTAATTAGTAACATGAAAACATGCAAAAGTATAAAAGTCACTGTGAAAAGTAAGTACAAAGCACAGGCAATAAAAGCAAAAATAGGTAAGTTGGGAATACAAACTAAAAACTTCTGGATAACAAAGTGAAAAGGCAACCTATGGAATGGAAGAAAACATTAGCAAGCCATATATCTGGTAAGGGGTTAATAACAAAAGTATATAAGGAACTCCTACAACTAAACAGCAATAAAACAAATAGCCTGATTAAAAAATGGACAAAGGGCTTGAAAAGACATTTCTTCAAAAAAGATATAAATGGCCAATAGGTATAAGAAAAGATGTTCAACATCATTTATCATCAGGGATATGCAAATCAAAACCCCACAATGTATCACCTCACACTTGCTAGGATGGCCATTATAAAAAACAAAAACAAAAACAGAAAACAACAAGTGTTGGTGAGAATGTGGAGACATTAAAACCCTAGTGCACTATTGGAAATGTAAAATCATGCAGCTGCTATGGAAAATAGTATGAAAGTTCCTCAAAATATTGACAATAGAATTACCATATGCTCCAGAAATCCCACTTTTGGGTATAGATCCAGAGCCATTGAAATCAGGATCTCAAAGAAATATTTGCACTGTCATGTTCATTGCAGCACTATTCATAGTAGCTAAGATGTGGAAATAGCCTAAATGTCCATCAATATATGAATGGATAAAGAAAATGTGGCATATGCATACAATGGAAAAATATTCAGCTTTAAAAAGGAAGGAAGTCCTGTCGCATGTTGCAACATGGATGGACGTTGAAGACATACATCATCCTACGTGAAATAAGCCAGCCACACAGGACAAATACCGCATGAGCCCACTTTTATGAGGTACCTAATTGAGTCAAACTCATAGAAGCAGAAAAAGAAACATAAAACAACAAAAACTGAAGAGAATGGTTGCCAGGGGACAGGGGGAGGGGGAGATGAAGAGTTACTGTTTAATGGGTATACAGTTTTAGTCCTGGAAAATAAAAAAGTTTTAAAGATCTGCTGTACAATTTGTATTAATACTTATAGTTAACAATACTGTACCACACACTTAAACATTTATTAAGGGCAGATTTCATGTGGTTTTTACTGCAATAAAAAAATAGAAGTCACTCATTAAACCATCCTAAGTCCTAAAGACGGATTGCCAAAAAATCTTATTGAACATTTACAGCATATTAAAATCCATTGAATGACTGGAACAGTTTTTCTACTCATATGTAAGAATGTTTGAGTATCTCTGAGTTTGATTTAAATTAATTTTTTAACTTTAAAAAGTATTGTGACACCTACACTGTTACAAAAGGAATTATTCTTCTATGCATAACACATTTAGAGTCTAATTCACCCAAGTTAATCTGAATTTATGTCTTCAAGATTTTAATAGGTAATCTGCAAAAGCATCTTGTTATTGCAGCATGCAAAAGAGGATTATTACTTCCTAAAAGATGCTTAAAACATTTTTGGCTCCACTAAGTGGAATTTATATCTTTGGAATCTCCATTGCTCTTAATTGAAAACTCCAGTTTATTAGAACGGCTTTAATATGCTAAATCCCAAACATGGTTAGTCCTGATAAGTTTATTTCCTGAGAATATAGGATTAAAGAATTTTCTCCTTCTTTTCCGCTTAAATCTCAATTTATTTGTTTTTGACTGTAATGGTTTGAAATAATAGACATTTCATTCACTTTGCTATTCCTTTATTCCAATCTCTAAGATTCTTAACTTCTGACAATTTATCACATTGTCCTCTGCAGTTGCAAAAGATCATTTGCAAATCCTCTAAACAAGATGAGCCTGCATCAAAGTAGTATTAATAAATAAGACATTGGAGTTGAGTTTTGATTGAGGTAACTAGTTCATTCCATTGGGAATAATTCACCTTTGGATTATTCTCATGATTTCTGTATTTGTATGCCTTATGCAGCTAAATGAATTTCATAGCCCTAAACGAGTTATAATGGTAACTCATATGTATTATTAAAACTTGATATAACTATTCTAGTCGGGTTCCAATGAGGCAAATTAATGTACAAAAAGGGATTAGGAAAGAGCGAGAAAAAGGAAAAAAAATCAAGATGAAATTACAAAGCATACATTGATAAATACGCAAGTAGTTAGTTCTTGGCTTTTCAAATTATGTATATTTTTATATCTAATCCAATCTAATTGATTTTAATATAATATAGTAGTCCCCATAGCAAGACCTTTGAAATCACAGTCATTTCCAAATGGTAGTCTATGAACCAACCTTTTATCTATTCATGATAAATTTTTTTTAAAGTTAACATATACCATTTATTAATGATTATTCTCTGAATTAGACAATTGGGGAAGCCAAAGCCCACTGACATCAATTTATGTGTCAAAAGTATGTGGCTGCTAAGTCTTTTGATGCCTGGATTCCTACAAATAATTTATACTTGCATTGCTGTCAAAAAGTTACATATAGCCCATTCACTTGAGTAATTGTCACTAGTTACAGCTGTAAATTGCCTGTGATGGGAGAATAATGAAAAATTATTTTCCAGGAGTATGATTACTTCTTTCAAAAAGATGCATATATCATTTACTACAAAAATTCGAAGACTATTGATTACATTGGATAGGCTTGAAATATGATTAATCAGAAAGCATTAAAAAGTAATCCATAGAAATTAGTGGGGGAGAGTTCATGTGAATCCATCGAACTCCATTTTGTCTCTGCTTTGAACACTTTTGTAGATTGAATTGTGGGTTTATGTTGATTTATTGGCAGACTACGAATTCTTCCCTAGGAAAGGCTGTATACAACCAATGCTGAATTTTGAAATGTTAGCAGATTGGTCTTTCATTTCATTTTGAATAAATAGAAAGCTAAGAAAGTCAATTAGCAGTACCACTCACAGGAAATACAAGCGGCAAGGCTGACTAGCTGTGAGAGAGCCAGAATTATTCAAATGGAATGTATTTAACCGAGTTGTTGGCTAAGGAAGAGAAAGGTAATGCCAATTTAAAAAAGATAATAATTATATGAATTGGCACAGAGCACTACCATGCACAACTAGGCAAATAGTACAGAGAATTCAACCTTCCCAGGTGTTCCCAATTGCAGCTTTTTAAAACCGGACATTGATTTTGTTGGATTGATAGTGGCAGCATAGGGACTAGGTAGTTGACATTGAAATCACTTTCTCCTGGACCTCCTTATTAGGGGCATATGTATTCGTAAACACCAATGTTATGCATGTTGTTGATAGTAATTTCATTGAAAAAGCATTATAATTGCATAAAGAAGAAAACCTAACTGATGTGTACATGGGAGTGCTCTATGGACCAGTAGTTCTCAGAAGATTCGTATTTAGTGTAACTGAATAGTTGCAACCTTGCAACTGGAAATGTCAATTGGACAATGAGAACATGTTCATTCATTCCAAATAAACCAGAGTCTAATATCAGCAAAAGCTTTCCTGTAAAATAGTGCTATGAAATCAGATTATTGATTTTAGGAACTTATTAGCAAAACTTTTTTTTAATTCTCCTACTTAATAAGCTAGATAAAATAGCATCAAAATGTAGTGGATCACAATTAGACTGATTTTGAAATATGTCCAAGATTGTGTGGTGGCAGAACAAGTTGCATCTCTATTCATTCCTAGCTTGGCACACAAAATGAAACCGTATGTTATAAATGAAATTAATTTAAAGGAGAAAAACTTTCGGTTGTGTATGTTGTGTAGCTATAAGTACACTTTGTTAAATAATGAATCTGAACTACACATGTCATCGTTTTGGAATATGCAAAAGAAAACAGTGGCTTGGATACTGTCAGTCATCATTTAGTATTTTTAAGCAGTTACTTGCATCACAGGTATACTTTTTGAATATTTCTTTTTTTAATTTTTTTTATTTTTTTTAATTTCAGGATATTATGTGGGTACAAACATTTTGGTTACATGTAATGCCTTTGCCTTGCCCAAGCCAGGGCTACAAGTGAGCCCTTCCCCCATACAGTCTGCTCCGCCTCCATTAGTTGTGAGTTTACCCCCCACAGCCCCCTCAACTTGACCGGCACCCAATAAATATTACTACCATGTGAGCACCTTAGTATTGATCACTTAGTAACAATCTGATGGCAAATACATGTTGTGCATGTTTTTCTATTCTTGTGATACCTTACTTCAAAGGATGGGCTCAAGCTCCATCCAGGATAATACAAGAGGTGCTAGTTCACCACTGCTTTTTGTAGTTGAGTAGTATTCCATGGTATACATATACCACATTTTATTAATCCACTTATGTATTGATGGGCACTTGGGTTGTTTCCACATCTTTGCAATTGCGAATTGTGCTGCCATAAACATTCAAGTGCAGATGTCTTTTTTATAAAATGTCTTTTTTTTCCTTTGGGCAGATGCCTAGTAGTGGGATTGCTGAATCAAATGGTAATTCTATTTTTAGCTCTTTGAGGTATCTCCAAATTATTTTCCACAAGACTTGTACTAATTTGTAGTCCCACTGGCAGTGTAAGAGTGTTCTAATCTCTCCTTATCCATGCCAGCATTTGTTGTTTTGGGACATTTTGATAAAGGCCGTTCTCACTGGAGTTAAGTGATGTCTCCTTGTGGTTTTGATTTGCATTTCCTAATGACTAGAGATGTTGAGCACTTTTTTATATGTTTACTGGCCATTAGTCTGTCTTCTTTTGAAAAGTTTCTCTTTATGTCCTTTACCCATTTACAGTGGGGTTGTTTGATTTTTTTCTTGTTGATTTTTTTAAGTTCTGTATAGATTCTTGTTATCAGTCCTTTACTGGATGTGTAGAAAGCAAATATTTTCTCCCATTCTGTAGGTTGTCTATTTTTACCAATGATAGTTTCCTGGGCTGTGCAGAAGCTTTTTATTTTGATCAGGTCCCATTTATTTATTTTTGTTGCTTCTGTGATTGCTTTGGGTGTCTTCTTCATAAATTCTTTGCCTAGGCCAGTATCTATACGAGTTTTCCCAACATTTTCTTCCAGAATTCTTGAGGTTTCACGCCTTAGGTTTAAGTCTGTTATTCATAGTGTGTTGATTTTTGTGAGAGGTGAGAGGTGGGGATCCAGTTTCAATCTTCTGCATGTGGTTATCCCAGTTTTCCCAGCACCATTTATTGAATAGAGATTCTTTTTCCCCAATGTATATTTTTGTCTGCTTTGTCGAAGATTAGATGACAACATAAGGATGGTTTTATATCTGGGTTCTCAGTCCTGGTCCAAAGGTCTATATCTCTGTTCTTGTGCCAGTACCATGCTGTTTTGCTTACTATAGCCTTGTAGTAAAGATTGAAGTCTGGTAGACTGATGCCTCCCAATTTGTTCATTTTGCTTAAGATTGCTTAAGCTGTACGAGGCCTTCTCTGGTTCAATACGAAACATAGAATTATTTTTTCTAAATCTGTAAAGAATGATGATGGTATTTTGATAGGGACTGCATTAATTCTGTAGATCACTTTAGGTAGTATGGACATTTTAACAATATTGATTCCACCAATCCATGAGTATGGTAGGGATTTCCATCTGTTTACATCTTCTACAATTTCTTTTCTCAGTGTTTCATAGTTCTCCTTATATATAAGAACCAAACAGAAATACTGGAAATGCAAGAGGCATTCAAAGAACTACAAAACACAGTGGAATAGAGAATAGAATGGACCGTGCAGAGGAAAGATTCTCGGAGCCTGAAGATAATGCCTACATGCTAAACAAATCAGATGAAGAAAAAGAAAGAGAAGCAAGAGACAAGAACAAAACATATAAGAAATGTGAGATTATGTAAAGAAACCACATATAAGAATTATAGGCATCCTGGAGAGAGAAGAAGAAAAAACACAAAGGCTGGAAAATCTATTTTTTGGGATACTGGAGGAAAATATGCCTGGCCTGGCCAGAAATCCAGATATCCAGATACAAGAAGCACACAGAACTCCTGGGAGACTCAACGTAAGAAGGCAATCACTATGTCACATAGTTATTAGGCTGGCCAAAGTAAACACAAAATTGAATATTTCTTTTTAAATGTCAGGGTCTTACATTTCATTGCCGTTTCCTGCTTGTATATGGTTATTTAAAAAATGGTTACAGTAATTACGAAAAGTCAGAGAGAAAAATCAAAGGTCTGGTGAAAATTTGTCTTAGGAACTGAACATATTTTCATTTCTTTTCTTTTCTTTTCTTTTCTATATATGTGGAAAAGTTGGCTATGTAAAATAGCCAGAGTTTAAAAATGTCTCACTGTTAAATAAAAAGAATATCACTAGTATCTCTCTGGCTTTTCTCTGTCTCTTTGTCTCTATCTCCATCTCTGTCTCTCTTGCTTTCTCTCTCTCTCTCTCTCTCTCTTTCTCACACACACACACACACACACACACACACACACACAGACACTCATCACTCATGATCACACTCATGGACCAGTAACTTATAAGAATGGATTTTATAATTCTGATATTTATGAGAGATTAATATGTCATTGTGCTATTTTTCTTTGGTAATGGAAAACTAAGCCAAAGTCTTGGTTTTTTTTCTCAGTTTAGAAAATCAGGTAGTTCATAATATATATGTTATACATTATTATACATAGTCCATATTACTATGTAATATATTCATAGAGCAAAATAGTGAAATTGAATTAATTTATTTTTATCATCAATGTAATCCTATTTTTATTAATAGTCCAGATAAAGTTAAGTTTTGTCCCATAGGACTTTGGTATCTTACATGCTACACTTTCCAAGTGTATCATCCAAATGCCTTGTGATTTCTATAGAATTGCTTATTTTGGTGGCTCACATGAATGAATGAATGAATAAATGAATGCTTATGGTAGATAAAAATTTTCTCTTCTAATGAACAAAAATAACTACTGCTCCTAAATCAGATTGCCTAATGTTTTACTTTATCTAGATGTAGTATAAAATCTGAATACCACTGCAAGGAAAATCCAAAGAGTTCTGTTTCTAAATTGTTAAGCATGTCACAGCTATTTTATATGGTGCCCTGTCTGTAATTTCAAAAGCATAAGACCCATATGATGGCAAAGAAATATTCTGGGAAAATATTTACAGTTTTAACCAGATTTTGATAATCTAAATTAAGTGTAGATGTTGTACATTAATAGGAATATCTCAAAAATTTTACCTGGTATGATTGTTAATAGGCCTAGTCATGTTCACATATTAGACTAAACTGGCTTTTATCCAGGTAAAGAAATAATAATGATAAAATTAGATTAGCCAGATAAGACAATTTCATTAGGAAATGACTTCATGTGAAAAAACAAAATCATATAAATTCAGATTCCAGTACTTAATCTGTAGATTAATTCCTGTTACACATATTACCAATATTACCAATTGGCCTCAGAGGTTCTTGTTTTTTTTTAAATCCTATTCGGGATTATTACACTAACGGCTAAAATAGGTGAAAGTGAGGAAAGATGTCTTGAGAAGAGAAATGTCCTGGAGTTTTCCCTCTGAACTTGTCATTAATTTTTTGAAATGTTAGCTTTGTTTGGATAACAAAATATTAGTGTACAGGAAAAATAATCACCCAAAGAAGAAGTCATAGGGACTCCAGACAGAGCTATAGGCAGGGCAGGGCGGTGGGGGTGGAATGGAAAACAGAAATCAAACATAAGGTTTTCTGTTTATCTTACCTATTGTATGAACGGTTAATATAGACAGCCACAAAATCAATATGAATTCAGGGATTCCTGTAGTTCTTACTAAAAATTAGCTAGTAGAAGTATAATATTTTGATACGTTTAAAAAAACAACTCTACTTTTCTAACCAGAGATTCCATTGTTCCCAAGTGTTATTTCCATCTGTTTGAAACAGCTTCTGGGCTAGTACGGTTAACCATGGTTGGCAATGTTTCTGACGAAGTGTTTGTTTGTGTTGTGTGTGTGTGTGTGTGTGTGTGTGTGTGTGTGTGTGTGTGTGTTTTGTTTTGGGTCCAGACCCATTCAGTGTATTCTGTCTTGGCAGCCACAGAACCAAATTATCTTCCAGTGAAATGCTGCCAACTAAATTATATTTACAGTAAGCCTTAACTTATGTTCCAAGCTTACTAGGACCTTCAAACACCTTCACATAGTTTTCAAAATCATCAATCTGCAATTACTTCCTACTATTCATTAATATAAAAGTTCAAAAGGAGTTCAAGATATGTCAAAGTTAAAGTTACCAGGATGCCCTTGTATGTAATGGCAGTACTGGGAATAACTCTCACCAGCGTTTCCCAGTATGTGTTTAAAAGTTGATAACATGGACTTGTAACTGACAACAGAAAGAAGTCAAATACCGGGTCAGGTACTGGCACAATTGCACTGGGTGATTAACATTTATGAGAGGACTTTCATTTGTAGTTCTCAATGGCATGTGAGAGAATAGGCCTTCAATGGCTTTTAATAAAGCAGTATATCCTGGTTTTTTATTGCTAGTTTGAGCTATGACATTAAATATCCTCTTTAGGCCCTTGATCAGAAATCTCCCTTCTTTGTTAAGTTGATATGACTGCATTGGTTGCGACAAACATGCATGACAATTTCCTCTGAACATTTGAAATGTTACATAAACCATGGGTTTGTTTTTTTGAATTTAGTAAATGAAGACAGGGAGAAATCTATGGAGAATCAAGATGTGTCAGGTGGCAAAGAACAACTTGAGAATTTGCATGCATAAAGTGACCTTTCAAATAATAATAGTGAATAAATTATATTTCACCTTTATGTAGAAGGTATTTCTGGAAAGCATTTATTTTGTTGGAGAAAAAGAAAGAATTAAAAATTTATTATAAAAGAATTTAAATCTGCTTTTCTTACTACAATTGAGCTTCAGGAGTCCTGAACTTGACAGATTCCATTTTTCTATGCATACCCAAACCACATAAAGTAAGCAAACAGTGGTTGATTCAAGGTTTGGCCTTATATATGCATATCAAAAGTAATGTCTTTGTTTACCATACTGCCTAAAATTCTACCATTAGTATCAGTTCAGTATTGTGAAAGTCCAACTAGGCTTCAGAAGAACTGGATTTAGGTCCATATTTGCAAGTTATGTAATCTCTCTAAACATTAAATTTCCTTATCTGTTATGAGAATCAAAGGAAGATATCATATGTAATTGCTTTCTGAAAAGTTTAAAATGCAACAAAATGTAGGCTGTTATCATTATTCTTTTGGATTAAGACATTTTAACTCTTACAGTTTTCAATCCTAGAAAAAGGGTCATAGATTACCATTACAAGTCATTAACCATCACTGCCATTAACTACAGATTTTGATACCAGGCACAAAACATACATTACATTTAATGTCTATAATCCTCAACAAAACTGCATGAAGTAATACTGTTATTATTGCCATATAAATATAAAGAAACCAAGACTTTGAAACATCTGGCCAGATAGAGACCTAAATTTAAATTTCAGCTTCATAGCCAGGCATGGGGGTGGTACACACCTGTAATTCCAGCTACTTGGAAGACTGAGGCAGTAGGATTGCTTGAACTCAGGAGTTTGAAGTTGCAGTGAGCTATGTTTGTGCTACTACATTCTAGCCTTAGCAACAAGGCTCTCTCTTAAAAAAAAAAGGTAAATTTCACCTTCATCATAGTTGTTTGATGCTAAACAGTTGTTGATTTTCTTCCACTTTTAAAATAGATTTAGGAGCACCAGCATGACAGAGTTTTTAGAAGAATTGGAAATAAAGATATCTAATGGTTAAGAACTGTAAGACAATAATGGTAGTGGTAGCAATAGCTGTAATCAACTGGATAAGGCCAGCTCTGTTAGTCCCTTCTTGATCCCCCAACAAAGGGTCTAGAGTAGCACCATCAAGCAGAACTTTCTGCAATGATTGAAGTGTTCTATATCTGTGCTGTCCATACACTAGTCATTAGCTACATGTAGCTGTTAATCACTGGAAATGTAGCCAGTGCTATCAAGGAACTTATCATTTCAGTTCATTTCAATTGTAATTTTAATAATCACATGCAGCTAGTGGCTATCATATTGGACAATGATCTAAAGAACATGAGCTTCATTATTTCAGAAAGAAATGAATAAAGTAACTCTTAGTTTCCTAATAAAATATTTGAAAGAGCATGTATATTTTGCAGATAGTTACAATATCTGATACGTTACACTTTTTTTTCTTTTATTTCATCTGGATAAGTAAGGCACCACAGTATAATGAAAAGGGCAATGGACCAAAAGGAAAATGCCTGGGTCCTACTCCCAGGTCTGGCGCAAGGTAGCTGTGTGATCTTGGACAAGTACCTCACCTTCTCAGGGTTTAGTTTTCCCTTTCTACTTTCCTAACTAAATGAAGATCCTTGAAAGACCAAATTTTATAAGTTTATGAATTAATTACATATGGATTGGACTTCTTTTACAAAATACTAACAGACATTTTCTTTTTTTCTTTTTACCAAGCAAAAAACACTATTTAATACTAAAAAAATTAATTTCTCAGCTTTGTTTGTACTAACATCTGGAGTAATAACTTTAATATTGCAAGTTCCAAGTAGACTTATGCAAAGAGGCTTATAATTTCTACTGAGCATTAACTTTATTAACACAGTTATATATTTAACTCTACGTTTACATTTTACTCAATAGGAGGATGTAAATAACTACACTACTTAACTGGATCTTATTCCTTTCTATCTCTACAAATAGTTTGTTTCTAATGCCCATTTATAATGTCCAAAGCAGTAAATCTCTGTTATAGTCCTTTCTGGACATTATTTATGTTATTATTTCACTGATGTTTAAAAGTACTCTTAAAAAGATGGCCAAAGAACTGAGGTGAATCCCTGACATCCATAGATCATCTTAATAGGTAACTTTGTGTCTTGTCTGCATATTACCTCAATTATGCTGTTTTGCCTTATTTTATCTTATGTACAATATTATTTAGTCTTCATTTTGGATGTTCCCTAGTCTAATAGCAAGCACAAATAGATACATTATCAAAAGGACTTTGCTTCATTATGGATTTCCCTACGATGTGTCACAAAGTATTGCCCATGTTATAATCTACCCACAGTTTGATAATTATTACACAAAATAACATTTGAATAGCAACCTACAGTTTATGAAGCAATTAAATCATTTCATTGATTCCTCTCAACAACCTTTGAAGCAAGTTTTATTATTCCCATTCTAAAGACAGTGAAATTATAAGGTGAGACTTTGCTGAATTTATTTATCAATTCCAGGAGTCTCTTGGTGGAGTCCTTGGGGTTTTCTAGATATAAGATCATATCATCAGCACAAAGCAATAGTTTTCCCTCCTTTTTCCTGATTTAGATACCCTTTATTCCTTTCTATTGCCTGATTGTTCTGGCTAGGACTTCCAAAACTATGTTGAATATAAGTGGTGACAGTGGGTACACTGGTCTTGTTCCTGTTCTTTGGGGGAATGCTTTCAACTTTTCCCCATTTAGTATGATGCTGGCTGTGGGTTTGTCATATATGGCTTTTATAATCTTGAGATATATTCCTTCTATTCCTATTTTGTTGAGGGTTTTTATCATGAAAGCGTGTTGAATTTTGTCAAATGCTTTTTCTGCATCTATTAAGATACTCATATGGTCTTGTTTTTGCTTCTGTTTTTCTGGTGAATCACAGTTATAGATTTATGTTTGTTGAACCATACTTGCATCCCTGGGATGAAACACACTTGGTCGTGGAGGATAATTTTTTTGACCTGCTATTGAATTCACTTTGCTAGTATTTTATTGAGGATTTTTGCATCTATATTCATAAGGGATATTGGTCTGTAGTTTTCTTTTTTGTGTGGGTCTTTTTCTGGTTTTGGTATTAAGGTGATATTGGCTTCATAGAATGAGTTAGGGAGGATTCCCTCCTCCTTAATGTTATGGAATAATTTCTTCAGTATGGGTACCAGCTTCTTTTTAGCTCTGGCAAAATGCAGCTGTGAATCCATCTGGTCCGGGGCTTTTTTTGTTGTTGTAGTTAGAAGATTTTTTATTACTGCTTCAATCTCATTGCTCTTTATTGGTATGTTCGTGAGTTCTAGTTCTTCCTGATTGAGTCTTGGGAGGTTGTGTGTTTCCAAGAATTGTCCATTTCCTCTATGTTTTCAAGTTTATGGCATGGAGATTTTGATACCATCCACGGATGATATTTTGTATGTCTGTGGTATCAGTCATAATGTCTCCTTTTTCATTTCTGATTGAGGGACCTTTCTTCACTATTCCTGGATAATCTAACAAGATGTCTATCAATTTTGTTTATCTTCTCAAAGAACCAATTTTTTGTTTCATTGATCCTTTTTTTTTCAATTCCAATTAGTTCTGCTTTGACCTTAGTTATTTCTTTTCTTTGAATTTGGTTTGCTCTTCCATTTGTAGTTCTTTGAGACGTGTCATTAGGTTGCTAATTTGTGATCTTTCCATCTTTTGGATGTAGGCATTTAAGCCTATGAATTTTCCCCTTAGGACTGCTTTTGCTGAATTCCATAGTGGTAGCTTGTGTCCCCTATGTCATTCAGTTTGAGGAATCTTTTGATTTCCATCTTAATTTTATCATTGACACAATAATCATTCATCAGCAGGTTGTTGAATTTCCATAACTTTGTGTACAACTGAGTATTTCTCCTGGAGTTGATTTCTACAAATCTGTATCATTCCTATACGCCAATAACTGTCAAGTTGAGAGTAATATCAAAGACTCAATACCATTCACAATAGCTACAAAGAAAATAAAATACCAAGGAATATACTTAACCAAGGAGGTGAAAGATGTCTATAAAGAGAAGCACAAAACACTGAGGAAAGAAATCACAGACAACACAAACAAATTGAAAAACATATCATGCTCATGGATCAGTAGAATCAACATTGTTAAAATGTCCATACTACCCAAAGTGATTTACAGATTCAATGCAATCTCCATCAAAATACCAATACCATATTTCACAGATCTAGAAAAAATAACTCTATGCTTCATTTGGAACCAGAAAATAGCTCGAACAGCCAAAGCAATCTTAAGCAAAAAGAACAAGTCTGGAAACATCACATTACCAGACTTCAAACTGTACTACAAGACTATAATAACCAACACAGCACGGTACTGGCACAAAAATAGAGACATAGATCAATGGAACAGAACAGAGAACCTGGATATAAAACCATCCACATACAGCCAGCTGATCTTTGACAAAGCAGACAACAATATACACTGGGGAAAAGAAGCCCTATTTAATAAGTAGTGCTGGGAAAATTGAATAGCCACATGTAGAAGAATGAAACATGATCCATATCTCTCACCATTCACAAAAATTAATTCAATATGGATAAAAGACTTTAATGTAAGGCATAAAACTATAAGAATTCTAAAAGAAATTGTTGGAAAAACTCTTCTAGATGTTGGTCAAGTCAAAGAATTTATGAAGAAGACCCCAATAGCAATCTCAGCAACAACAAAAATAAATAAATGGGACTTGATTAAATTAAAGAGCATCTCCATAGCTAAGGAAATAATCAACAGAGCAAGTAGACAACCTACAGAATGGTAGAAAATATTCACAAGCAATATATCTAATAGAGGGCTAAACACCAGAATCTACGAAGAACTCAAGCAAATCAGCAAGGATAAAACGAACAACCCCATTAAGAAGTTGACAAAAGACATGAACAGAAGCTTTTCAAAACAAGATAGACAGATGGCCAATAAACATATGAAAAAATGCTCAACATCACTAATTATCAAGGAAATACAAATTAAAACCACAGTGAGATATCACCTTATCCCAGTTACAACGGCTTTTATTGAAAAATCTAAAAACAATAGATGCTGCTGTGTATGCAGAGAGAAAGGAATGCTTATACACTATGGTGGGACTGCAAATTAGTACCTCTATGGAAAACGATATGGAGATTCCTCAGAGAACTAAAAGTAGGCCTAACATTTGATCCAGCAATCCCACTACTGGGTATTTACCAAAAGGAAAAGAAGTCATTTTATTAAAAAGTCACCTGCACTTGAATGTTTATTGCAGCGCAAGTCACAGTTGCAAAGATGTGAAATCAACCCAAGTGCCCATCAATTCATGAGTAGATTAAGAAAATGTGGTGTTCATATGTATACACACACACACACACACACACACACACTATGGAGTGCTACTACTTAGCCATGAAGAAAGATGAATTAAAGCCTTTTGCAACAATTTGTAAGCAGAAAGGAGGGAGGATGAGGGGATGGGTGAAAACCTACCTAAGAGATACAATAAACACTATCTGGGTGATGGGAACACTTATAGCCCTAACTCAAGCATAGCAAAATTGATATATGTAACCAAAAGCATTTGTACCCCCATAATATTTTGAAATAAAAAAGAAAAAAGTAAGAAATAAAGATAATGGAATTATACATTAGAGTAGTTAAATCCTTTGAACGAGGCCACATTGTTAATAATTTTCAAAAGATAAATTCAAACCTAAGTCTGTTTTTTTACACTAACATGAACTTTTTCAGGAAAACATATCAAATATTTCAAAAATCATAAGATAGTCACATCATGTGTGATCTACCTTTAAGCTAAATATAAGCAATTGCATCTTTATGTTATCAAACCAACAGACTTCTAAGAACCTTTTTAATTTACCTTACTCTGAGAATCCACTTCAAAAGTTTTATCTTAAAAAGGTTTTCTTCCTTTCTATTAGTTTTTCCTCTTCATCAAATGATTACAGCCTTTCTCTTGGTTTCCTTGTTGAAAACTTCGATTGGAAAACAGCTTCCCACCTTATCAAATTCAATACAGCACATATTTTTGTTTGTAGATACAGACATACTGTAAGGATGGAGTTAATATTGTTTCATTTTCAAGGCAAGAAGCCTAGAGGAGATGGAAAATAGGATACTAAATGCCACCACTACCATGACAGCAACTATAAATATACACGTGTGTGTGTATGTGTGTATTTGTTTATATCAAAATCTTCTAACAAGTCTCTAGGTTACCTTATAACAAATGCCAGAGTCTACATAAAAACCTATGATAATTCAGTTTAGTTTACAAAAAAAATAATGAAGAAAAAAAGAGAATTACAGCTCATCTGTAAAATTGGACTATTCTGGATTATAATATTGACATTGTTTTTAATGTGTCAAAAAATCCTCTAAACATTGGTATCTTGCTGAACTTCAAGTTTGAGATATTCATTTCTATGCCTGGGATAAAAGTAATTTTAATTTCATGTGAATAAAGAGTCATTTAAATTTTATTTCCAGTATTCCTCAATTGTACTTTGGTATATTCTAATTTATGTATATTTTTATAAACATATTTCCTATTCTATGTGGCAAATACTACAAAATATACATAAAAAAATCTTAAGGGTGAGGAATAATTTTTTTAAGTTTAAAGGACAATTGAAGTTTTTTTAAAATTTTTTTTTATTTCAGGATATTATGAGGGTACAAACATTATGGTTACACTTTATGTCTTTGCCTCACCCAAGTGAGGGTTAAAAGCATGCCCTTTCCCCCTAAACAATTGAAGTTTTTAAACAGGCTCTTTTCCTTCTTTATAATATTTGTGCTAATACAAATGAGAAACTAGTTTCTGGGAAATTAATGTAATTTTGATTAAATGTAAATTATAAATATTGAAATATCATATGCTGTAGCTAGTCAGAAAATGTAGAAGCCCAAAGCAAGAAATAGGAAAGAAAAAGAGTGGAAATAATATTCTTTTTTCTGTAGAATGTATTATTTTTAAAGCAGAGGATAAAGAAAAAATATCTATGGAGGACCAGACATATTAAATATTTTAATTTGCTTTACTCTTTCTCTCTCTCAGGCAGTCTGTAACTATTATTAATAATAGTAATTGATACAATTAAAGAAACCTGCCCTTTTTGTGCCTTCAAACTACTGACTTAAATTTTTGTAAATTTTAAAAACAAAATTAGAATTCTATTATGAGAGCTATTATTTATTGAAACATAATACAGTGTATTTTGTTCTGTGCACACTTTATATAATAAACTGCTTTTCTCGAAGGATATATTCTAAGTCGCTAATATTTGTATATCACTTTATAAAAGCTTTCATTTGCATCATTTCATCAAGTTCCTGCAACAGCCTTATAAGGAAGGACAGCTATTATTTATCCTCATTAGCAGCTAAGGAGACCATGGCCGAGAGAGGTTATGAAACCCAACCGTATTTGAAAATTAAGTGAAAGAACTGGAATTTAACATGTACTCTTTGAAAGTTCAGCCTGAATCAGAAAAAGTCTGGATTGTAGATTATAGAAGATGTTTAAAGATTTAAAAAAATTGTGCAAATGCCCTTAGCCCAATCGCTAGTTTACTTGTTTCATAGAATGTAGGAAATGTTTTTCTCTTTCATTAGTTAAATAATAAATTTAATTATATTAATAATTCAAAACATTATGTTTGTCGGTTCCTTAGAACCCGTACATATTATTTTAACCTCTTCCACTGAGATAATTGCTAAAACTCACTTTGGTATATTATTGATTTCCTGTACTTCTATATAAATTTTTATCTAACTGCTGAATGTAGTTTGGAAATCAAAATATGGCACAATAATAACCTAAAAGTTGAAGGACAGAGAACAATGCTAAGTAATGCAAATTCTTGAAGAAAAAAATATCATCACATTGCTAATGTCAAAGGTAAAATGCTTGTGATATAAAAATGGTTATACTAGACTTTATCTATCTATCTTTTTCTACAGTGATAAATATTAGACATATTTGTGTGCAGTTGTAGATATATAACAACCAGATGACAGATTATTTAAGAAAAAAGGAAAAATAAAGGTTCCTCTTCTGGTATGGCAGTGTGAGGAGCTCCACAGATCCACTCCCCAGTGAAATAAGAATAACTGTTTAAATCTATTACACACACACGCGCGCACACAAAACTAAAGTCTCTGGAAATTGTCTTTGGGCCTACAGCAAATGAAGAAATATTTATTCAGGAAAATCTATTAAAATTTGGTAATAAGAATAAAAGTGTGTTGCCTTTGAGAAGTGAATTGCTCCCTCCCACTGCCCCCACCTTAGCTTAACAGAAGTTCAAATATGAGCTTGTGTGGCTAAGTAGATAATGCTGTTTCTCTCCTCAGCTCCTAATTAAAGAATAGGGTATTGCATCAGGAAGGGCAGGCTACCAACATGTCTCACCATCTCTAAATCTATCTTATAGAGGCTAAATTCCTAGAGAGTGAAGCCAAAAGATCAGGGGCTCTCATCTTCCCCCAGCTCCCAGGAGAAACAGAATAAGAAATGTCAGGGCCTCAGATGCCATTACCCCAGCCTGCTAGGACAGAGCTTTCACAGTGAGCGAGGCAAGTCTAGAAGACCAGAGACTATTACTTTAGTTAGCAACTGGACTAGTGGCTCAGAAATTTTGCGCAGAGGAAGAAGCAATTAATAGGAAAAGGGAATTCCAAGTCTCTGCACAAAAGAACTGACTTTATTTGAACAGAGTGTGAGGAAGTTCAGGCTCAAGGACACTCTCAAAAATAACAGCTCCTCTTGGTTAAAAGCAACAAGCTCAACCAGAGGCCAGCTAGTTCATGGGAGAGAGCTATGGAAAGAGATGGATAGAAAGAGCCCTTCTAGTGTCATAACAAACCTCAAAAACCATCCCTGTGTAAACTTAATTGGATCAGATTGTAGAGCAATTTATACCCCAGGACATTATGAACAACAGTAGAGCAATCAGGTTGGAACTAGTAGAGGCTAATAGCTGTGTGTGATACCAAATGAGTCAGACAGCTAAAAATAGAGATCAGTCAAAGAGACAGGGCTAAAACAACTATCATCCCATAGTGACTGTGTGCAGCCAAAGGTTTTGCCCTCTGAGGGGTGACAACAAAGACTTCACATGAAAAGGCAATAGACATCATTAAAATACTCTATCCAAGTAATTAAATAAGAAACAAGCAAATACAGCAAAAATAATTTCCTGAGAAGGGGGAAAAGAATCAGAATTCATATTTGGTATAATACATTGTCTAAGATAACCAGTATTCGACAAAAAATTATGAGACATGCAAAGAGAGAAGAATGTATGACACACTCAAAGGGAAAAAAACCAAGAAACATAGGCCTCCTATGTGAGGGCATAGATTTAGGATTTATCAGACAAAGGCTTCAATGCAGTCATTATATATACATTAAAATACTAAAGGAAACCATGCTTATGGAAGTAAAAGAAACTAGGTTATGACAATGTTTTATCAATTAGAGAATATCAATAAAGGGAAATTATAAAAAAGAAACGATGAAAATTTAGGTGATGAAAAATACTATGACAAAAACAGAAATTTCACTAGAACGACCCATCAACAGATCTCAACTGGAAAAAGAAAGAATAAGCAAACCTCAATATAGATCAATAGAGGTTATGCAATACAAAGAACAGAGAAAATAGAATGAAAAAAATGAATAAAGCATCATAGAAATGTGGGGACACCATTAAACAAACCAATGTATCTGTAATAGAAGTACCAGAAGAAGGGGAGAAAGAGAAGGAACAAATATATTCAAATAAGTAATGACCAAAAATTCCCCCAATTTGATATAAAAAACATTAATTTACACTTTCATGAAGCTTACCAAACTCCAATAGTATAAACACAAAGAAATCTATACCAAGAAACAGCATAGTAAAAATGTTGAAAGCCAGAACAAGGGGGAAACCTTGAAATCAAAGAGAAAAAATGACTCATCATGTAAAAGAGAACCTTAATATAATTAATATTTGACTTCTTATCAGAATCAATGGAGGCAGAAAGGCAGTGGGATAATACGTTTAAAGTGCTAAAAGAAAAAAAGAAACACCTGTCGACCAAGAATATTGTATTCAATAAAAAGCGTCTTTTAAATACAAAGAGAAAATAAAGATATACCCAGAAAAACAAAAACTGAATTTCTTGCTATCAGACCTATTTTATAAAAAACACTAGAGGAAATTATTCAAGCTGAAAGCAAGAGGCCCCAGAAAGTAACTCAAATGCTCACAAAAAAGCAGAGAGTACTGGTAAAGGTAATCATGTATGTAGGTATAAAAGACATCATAATTGCATATTACTTGTCCTTTCTTTTCTTAACTGATATGAAAATCAATTGTATCAAACAATGTGCATATAAATATATTTTTGGCCACATAACATAAAAATGTAATATATTTACAATCAAAATGTTAGGCTGGGCATGGTGGCACATGCCTGTAGTCCCAGCTACCTGGGAGGCTAAGGCAGGAGGATTGCTTGAGCCCATGGCTTCAACTCCAGCGTGGGCAACATAGCAAGACCCCATCTCTTAAAAAAAAGTTAAGATAACAATCCATAAATATATAAAAAACTGTACACTGAAAACCATAAAATATTTTTGAAAGAAATTGAAGGAAACCTAAATATATGGAACAACTTATGTTCATTAATTGGAAGATTTAATGTTGCTAAGAAGGAAATTCTCCCCAAATTGTTCTATAGTGAATCCCCCATGCAATCTCTATCTACATTCCAGTGGCCATTTTGCAGAAATTGACAAGCTGATCCTAAAATTCAATGGGGAAAACAATAGCTTTTTCAATAAAGGGTGCTGGCACACTGGATATCCACATGAATGAAGCTGGAATCTTACCTTATATCATATACAAAAGTAAACTCAAAATAACTCGAAGACCTAACTAAGCATAAGAGCTAAAATTGTAAAACTCTTAGGAGAAAACATAGCTGTAAATCATTGTGACCTTAGATTAGGTAACAGTTTCTTAGATATAACATTAAAAGCACAAGCAACAGGTACTAACCGATCAACACTAGGGTGCTCACATGGCAGAAATACTCTCCAGGGATTAGGGGGATGGGGAGGGTAAACCGGCAACTAAAGGACACGGGGAGCATTGTAGGGGGGAAGGGCATGATTTTAACCCTCGCTTGGGTGAGGCAAAGACACAAAGTGTAACCAAAATGTGTGTACCCTCATAATACCCTGAAATAAAAAATAAAAAAAGCACAAGCAACAAATAAATAAATTTGATACCATCCAAATTAAAAACATTTGTGCTTCAAAGGACACCATCAAGAAAACGAAATGCCAACCTACTGAATGGGATAAACAATGCAAATCATATGTCTGATAAGGGTCTAGTATCCAGAATATATGGATAATTATTTCAACTCAACAATAAAAAGACAAGTAACCAAATTAAAAATGGGCAAAGAACTTGAATAGACATTTATCCAAAGAAGATATAGAAACGGCTAATAATCACATAAAAACATGCTCATCATTATTAGTCATTAGGGTAATGCTAACCAAAACGACAAGGAGATACCACTTCACACACATTAAGATGGCTATAATTTTTAAAATGGAAAATAGCAAGTGTTGGAGAGAATGTGGAGAAATTTGAAACCTAATATACTTCTGCTGGGAAGTAAAATGATGCCTCCACTTTGGAAAACAGTCTGGCCATTCTTCAAAAGATTAAACAGTTATATGATCCAGAAATTCCACTCCTAGGTATGTATACTTGAGAGAAATGAAAACATATTTCTGTAAATAATCTTGTACACAAACGCTCATAGCAATATTGTTCATAATAGTCAAAAAGTTTTAAAAATTGTGTATCAAATAATGAATGGATAAACAAAATACAGTATATTCATACAAATATTATTCATCCATAAGAAGGAATGATGTAGTGATACATGCTACAACATGAGTGAACCTGAAAAAACAGTGTACTAACTAAAAGAAGCCAGTCACAAACAACAACATATTGCATGTTTCGAATTATAGGAAATGTCCAGAATAGGTAAATATAGACAGAAAAAAATACTGGTTGTTTGCTAGGAATGAGGATAGAGAAAACGAGGGATGATGACTAAGAGGTATAGGGTTTCTTTGGTGGTGATAAAAAGATTCTAGAATTGATGTAGTGATGGTTGCTCAACTCTGAATATACAACAAAAAACCACTGAATTGTACATTTTAAATGGGTGAGTTATATGGTATGTGGATTATATCTCAGTAAAGCCATTTTTAAAAAAAAAAAGAAGGGAGAAATAAAAGCATTATCCAAGGACAGGATGAATAAACAAAATGGACAGAAGCAAGAAAAAAAATGCTGAGTGCTATGTATAATAGGATGCCTTAAAATCATTCAAGTCTTTTCGATCTCTATAATATACAGATTATTGAAGAGTTTCAATGTATTTACATGCTCTAAAAATTTAGGTATAATTTCTAAGGCATAGGATTAATAATGCATTTCTTCTCTAGTGTCTATAATATTTGTTTTTTATTTATTTATTTATTTTTATTTATTTATTTATTTTTATTGTTTGTTATTATAGGGGTACAGATGTTTAGGTTACGTATGTTGCCCTTGCCCCCCCTTCTCCCCAAGTCCCAGTCCCAAGCGTGTCCATCTCTCGGATGGTGCGCATTGCATTCTTTGTGTATGCATATATCCATCCCCTCCTCCCCCTCGCCCCTCCCCCTTCCCCCTCCCTCCCTACCCAACATCCAATAGATGCCATTCTTATATGTACACTTATGTGTTGTTCAGTCACTACCAATTTGATGGTGAGTACACGTGGTGCTTGTTTTTCCATTCTTGGGATACTTCGCTTAGTAGAATGCATTCCAACCCTATCCAGGAGTAAACAAGAGGTGCTATATCACCATTGTTTCTTATAGCTGAATAGTACTCCATGGTATACATATACCACATTTTACTAATCCACTCATGTAT